>VNJR01010642.1:0-25258 GCA_008042585.1 Drosophila punjabiensis
TCGCGTCGCCAGCCCTTTCGCCCAGATTACAACTTGAGCGTCCTTAATGCCCGCACTTTATGTATATTTGTATATAATTCCCTGGCTGTGTATGCGTATATATAGGTCCTGGCAGTCAATGTCAAACCACAGACTATTAAATACACACGCAGGCACGCGAAAGTGCTGAAAAACAAAGCCAGAGCAAGACCCAGAGATGACGAGATGACACACGGTGGGAAACGAATATTACTTAATTTTTAAATATAAATTTAATGATTTAATTGAGATATTTATTGATTAGGAATATACATGGGGGAGTATTGATTTATTAAGACAGGTTTGGAGGGGTTTTACACAAGGGAAAAAGGTAAAAATAAAGTGGTTAAAAGTCTAAAATCATTCATTGGAATAAAGCACCTTTAAAATATTTTCAAATATTTTTGTTATTTCTATGAAAATTTATGAATTTAATTTTTAAAATTGTCTACATTTTTCTCTATATTTATAAATTAATTACAATTTTGAAAGCATTAAATAAAAGTAGATTTCTAATGAAACTATATTAAAAGGAAAGCATGAAAAGTGCAGTGTTTCTTAAATTATCTCAAAATTACCATAGTTAGCTCTTCCATAATTAAGTTTTTTCTGTTAACAAATCCCTAATAATACAAAATTTTCTCTCAGTGTCCTAATGCCAGCGATGACGATGTCTATGAGATGGAGAGATGAAGCTCTAGCTCTGGCTCTGGCTCTGGCGGCGACGGCAGCTTCCATAATTCGCCTGACGACTCCGGGATTCGTGGGGAGTAAAAGCCATTAAAGTAACAACCAGGCACAGCACGTTTTTACGGCGACAAAAGAAGGTTCCTCCTCAGGATGGCTGAAAATGGGAGGGTTTCTAGGGGGGCTAAAGGGAAAAGAGGGAGTGGAAAGGGGAGTGGGCTTCAGACTCAATCGTAAGCGCAGCAGTCAGCGTCATAAACGACGCCGTCGGCATTTAGAAAGCGCAGATATTCCTGTCAAAACGATAAGCGCGCCGCCTTCCAGAGTTTAACAAAAAAAAAAAAAAAAAAGGCGAAGGGGGAGAAAAAAACAATAGGTTCGAGGCAGGATTTGCACGGACGAAGGACGAGGAAGGCAATCCCTGGTAGCAGCATTTTTATGCCAAGTGCTACGGCAGAGGCGGAGGCAACGTCTTTAAACGTTTTGCGGCTGAATATCCAACGGCATTGTCATTTATGTATCTATTCCGAGGGCTGATTGTGAGTCCTTCTTGCATCGGTTAAATGCCTTACGGTAATTTCATTCACTTACGCGCACATAACTTGCAGAACTCACGTATTCCCATTCGGATTCGCATTCGCATTCGCACTTGCCTCCTGCCTCATGCCTCCTTCTGCCCCCTGCGTGGGTTGGATGGGGGCAAAAAGTTATGGCCACAAACAGGAGGCTGGGGAGCAAGGAGATGGAGATGGAGATGGAGCAAGGAGATCCTGGCAAAGGTGCGTAATGACATTCATGTGATAAGCACACGCACACGCCCCCAGGTGGAAAGTGGTTGGGGATTTCCATCCCATCCCAGGGATTCTGCAGCTAATGAGGCAAATTCCCCAATCCAAAACCAAACGGAGAACGGAGAACGGAGAGAACCGAGAGCCAACCCAAACCCCGAGCAAATATGTACATAAATCTTTGGAAAATAAAATAGAAAACGGTAGCAGTTGTTGGCCAATAGCTGGCCGCAAGAAATATGGATTGCTGCCTAATCACCGAGCGAGCCCACGGAATGGGACAACTCCTCCTAAGTCGCGCAAATCCCAAAATATTTCACAACTTTATCCCCTTAGGTGGGATTTTTTGCGGCCAAATAAAAGCAAAAAAATATATATATACGAAATCGTTAAGAAAACCAAGAAAACAACGGAGCAAACGAGCATCAGTGGCACGTTAATCAAAATGCTGGCGGGTAGCCGGGGGGCATGGGAGTGGGTCCTGGCCGCCAGATATGGCCATCTTGCCGTAATACAGGATAGGTAGATCCTGTACTTGAGTCAGGCATCGAAGAGCCGGGCGAGAATTTTAATGGCTCAATAAAAATGCCATTTGCGCAGCGCTGTCCTGGCCCGCAGAAAGTTGGCTTTAAAGGCAATCGGCCAACCATCCAGCCACAGCCGCCAAGCGATCCGAAAACAAAAGCCAAACAAGGCTTAACACATTTCCCCAAAATGTTTATCTAATCAGCGCAAAGTATCCTGACACCTGAGTAGAGCCCAGCCAGGACACGGGCACTACAAGAAATATATTTGTTTTGTGTTTAAAATGGAAATAAATAATGCTTAAAAAAAATAAAAGAAAAAAGGAAGGATATAATGCTAAAAAAATAATAATCTAAGAATGGAAGATAAGCCAGCTTATATTATAAATATATATTTTAATGAATAATATTTTATTCTTGAAATTTTGGGGCTTCTTAAAAGAAACCTTTGAAAATTGAACGGCGCATATCCTTTGTAATTATGTTACTTAATCTTTGAAGTATAATAAATACTTTAAATCTTTGAATTATTTTATAGATTTTGTACATTTTAAATTACATTAGTTTCCTTATAGATTTATTACAAATTTTCATAGATTCCAAAAGTCCGAGGATATTTTTTTCCATGTTTTCTACAAGATCCAGGACTTTCGCCAGGAGGCAGCTGTCAGGGCATTAATCTGCAATTGCCAAAGATTTCCGCCTTCCAATCGAATCAAATGTAAATCAGGGGGACCGAGAGGGAAATGGGAAAAATAGGAGGAGGGTGGCAGCTGGTTTTCCATTTTCCATTTTCCGCCGAACTAGTTGCACATCTCTCGACCTGCCTGCCTGCTGGCCTGCGCCGCCCTCACACGTATTTATTTCTTCTGGTTGGGAGGATTTATTTTCGCCACCCATTTTGTTTGTGGTGCGCTTTATCAAACAGAAAATTTAAAAAACAAATAACAACAGCGGCTGAAAAACGGCGGCTAGCGAGCCGCAACAGTAACAACAACAACAACAACGGACTGCCATTAATTTTTTATTGGTTCTCCGAAATCCGATTCGTTGCCTTTTACAAAGATTTCTCAAACATTTAAAAGTGCGAAAAGATCAAAGCGAATTCCAACTTATTGTCTCCCATCCCGCACGTCGCCCCCATTTCGTGGCTTAACAAGAGAAGAAATCTATAAATTCCGGTTGAGATTTTTGAGGAGAGCGAAAAATACTGCCTGATGTCCGACTCTCTAGTTCCAGTTCCGCCGCTGATGATGTGGCGTATTTGCTTGTAAACATTTGACGAGCTCTCCGGTTTTTCCCCCACAAAAGCAACATCAACTGAAAAGACCACCCAACCACAGCACAACTCCCTGGAAATCTTCAGTTTTACAAAACACAAATTAAAGTTAAAATGTAGAACATAAAAACAAAAGCATTCTGATATATTGTAGTTGCTGTAGGAATAATATTTAGGAGGAGTCTGTGGCTTACTTTATAATATTCTAATATTAATATTAAGGAGGAGTATGTAGTTTATTTTATAATATTTTAGTGGGTTTTTAGAAAGTTTAAGATTTGATATATAATGCTTTTAAGTAGATGGAAAATGTTGGTTTATTTAGGCACTGATTTTATTAAATAATAGTTTAAATAAATTTCATAAAAACCAACATATTCTGTTAAAGTGGAAAACTCTTTCCAAACTTCCTAAGATATTTCAAAACCAACAACATTTGTGATAAATTTATTGAAATAAATAAAGTTTTTCCAGACCTCTTAAAATATGTGGAAACCAAAAACATTTGTGATAAAATTATTTAAAAAAATACATACATTTATAACACATCTTTAAAAATATTTGAATTTACATTTATTCAATCACAAAATCGTTAATCAAAAAAGACCTTTTAAAGTATAAGATGAGTAATAACTTTCCTAGTGAAACCTTATCACAAAATATACCCAAAATTCGCATAAACCTATATTTATGGCAATTCCAGGACAAAGGTAAGTAAAGTTTCCCTGATGATGTGCCATATTTGCTGGTAAACATTCAGGGAGTTCAGTATTTCCACACACACACACTCTCCCAGCACCCACAACTCGCAGATTCTGTCGGCTCTGGCCAAAACTCGGCCATGGAAAATTAAATCAGGCTCCTTTGCCGGATCTACTGGCTTGTGTTATGTGCTCGGTGCTCCGTTTGGGTTCGGTTTGGTTCCGTTTCGTTCCGTTCAAACTGATATTTTGCTGGCTCTGCCAAACCGCATATCAAACTGTCGACCATTTACCATGGGATCTACAACGAGGTGCGGCCCGTGCCAAGTGGTTTTTGGCTGCCGTTGTTTTCATAACATTCAAAAGAGGAGTCGGCGCAGGCCCCCATCCTCCCGTGCACCGGGCATGCACGTACTCCCAGAGCACACACACAGTACCCGAACTCCCCCCAATATGTGTATATATATTCCCCATTCCATACCAAAATCCCAGACTCGGGCAACTTTTGACGCCACTCTGTCTGCCGCGCCACGCCTTGACGGCCTGCATTCGGATAAAAAATATTCATACGTAGATGCCCTTTTTATTATGCACTCTTCGCCAGCGGGTGCGAACAGTTTTGCGGTGAACTCTGGCCTTTCCACTCATTCCTTCGCTGACTTTGCTCCTTACTTCTGGGGGAGAGGCTAAAAAAGTGCCACCAAAATGGGGGTCAATAATAACTATCTCAGCGAAAAGGTCGCTCGCAATTTGCAAAAGTTTTGGCTGCAGGGTATTATCAGCAAAGTTGTTAATCATAAATTTTGTAAGAGAAAGTTGGATTTGAAAGTAGAAATTATGATAACTGAGAAATCTTTAGTGGTTTACATAAATTATGTTTTCAAAAGTTTCATCTGAAAAGTGTTACAAATGTAACTTACTTTTACTTAAAAATAGTTTTTAGGACATTTATAATCTCCATGGGAATATTACTGCATTTTTAGATCTCTTTGGTGACATTTACGTTTTTTTTTAGTAAACTCCTTAAAATTGAAATTATTTAAAAATTAAAATTTTACTTATTTCCTTCCTATCCTGTTTTGAGGTTACAATTGTTGCAGCATACTTTTAGGGACATTTTCAAGAGATTTAAAATCTCCATTATAATATTTCTGCATTTTTATATCCCTTTGATGACATGTACATATGTATTTTTTTTTTAAATTAAATTCCTTAAAATTAAAACTATTTAAAAAGTTCCGATTATATTAATAATTATATTTTCATCAAAATTGTAGGCACATTTTCAAGAGATTTAATATCTCTCAATTATAAGTTTTTAACCACCTCCCCAAGAAATGTTTATATTTTTCATTTTATCTCCTTCACAAGCCTCTTGTTTCACTCCCCAAGAAAGTGAAAGCGATAGCTGGTGAAATGGTGAAAGCGTCGACATGAAAGTTGTGTGGATTAAGCCCAAGTCTTATCAGTTTAGGGCGAGTTTTGGCCGCCAAAATTGAATTTAGCAAGCGGGGAGTTTGGAACGTAGTTAGTAGTCCCTCGATCTCTCGCCTGGAGGGTATAGGAACTTCGATGTGGCAACAAGTGCTGCCGCATTCTTGTTATATCGTCACTTGCGGAGAGAGTTGATGGGGATTCCGGGGATTTGTGGTGAGGGAGAGGGTGGTGGTGCTGTAGCTCCGGTTGTTTACACGTGCCTTTGTTGCGCCGCTGACGATGCGTGTGTTCCGGAATATGGAATATGGATGGGTGTACCACCGGGCACCGCATGAAGTTTTGCGTGCTCTTGTATTTACACACAAACATACACAAAGCAGCAGCCGATTGCCAAGTGCAGCAGCAGCAGCAGCAACAACAGCAGTAGTAGCAGCAGCAGCAGCAACAGAGAATTTTCCCTCCCCACCATGGAAAAACCACCGAGACCCCCGTCCCTCGATGCCTGACTTTCCCATGAAAAATAAACAAGAGTTGGCTCCGGCAGTCGCCAAGATGTCTACGATGGAAGCTGGCTTTTGCTGTTGCTCTGGCTCACCTGGTCGTCCTGCTGCCCCAGAGGTGCAAGGTATAGGAGGTACACTTGAATAAATATTATAAAGTCCTTAAAATTAAAAGAAATGCTAATTGTTGGGTCTTCAGGCTAATTGGTATCCTTGGACACATATATATAAATAAAGCATTAATGCACATTGCTACCTTCTTCTTGTTAGCTTAAATACATTTAAAATCTATAATTATTCAACGACAGCTAAAGAAAAGATAGTTTTCCACAGTGCAAGGTCCATGGGGAGGTGTCAGGATGTTGCCACTGCCTGTATTTTAATAATGCATCGAAATGAAAGTGGCTGTCAACTGGAGATTTGACAGCTGCTTTAGTCGGCGACAAGGATCGATGATGGAATGGAAGTGGAAGTGGAAGTGGATGTGGATGTGGATGCCGAAGTGGATATAGATATAGATGTGGATGTTGAATGGATGGACGTCAGGGTAAGTAAGGTGGCATGTCAGGTGCGTAGACAGACTTGCCACAGATTATTTCACTTACCGCCCCGGAATAATGGCAGATAATTAGATGGGCCAATGGGCCGAGGGAATTGCAGGAACCGAGTTCGAATCACCGGCTCATTAGCACATGGCACTCGCAGCACTCCCTCCGATACCATGCCCCCCCCATTCCCCAATCCCAATCCCCGTGGTAGCCCCCACTTACTCATAAATGCCATAGATCTTTTGGGGGCCACCAGCTGGCCCACTTGATGGCATAAACAGATTGCAGGGGCTCGCTTTGAAGTGCAAATTACCCGCGGGGTCAACTCAACCCCACCACGGAGGCTGTGAAAACGCCTGGAAGAGAGCTGATGGGGTTTTAGTTATTTTTCTAGGCACTTGGAAAAATAAAGGTGAGGTCTAAATTTTAAATTTCATACAATTTTTAATTTTCAAGATAAATTTGATTAAAAAGAAGGTGTTTTACTTTTAGCTATGGAAGATAGGCTGCCATTTAATTTTAAAATTTTACAACTATTAAATATATTTATTAATTTTAATATCTAAACATAATATCCAGTTAAGTTTTTAAAATCATTTTTTGAGGTCTTCTTGGGGTCATCTGATGGCCCAAAGTCATATATATTCATATTCGCCATTACTATCTTAATTATAATGTATCAAAAGCTTGAAAAAAATTAGGAAACAAATTTAGACAATTTTTTACAACGGTTATATATGTTCAAAGTTCACAAAAATATTCATTTAAATAAAAATTAGAAATGCAGTATGCAAATTTATTACTCAAATATATATTAAACTTTTGATTTTTTAACTCAAGTAAGGTTAAGCTTAGATTCCTTCACAAAAATTATATTCATAAATATCGATTTAAAGGATTCAGTAGGAAAGTTGTTTAATATTTTCAAAACTATATTTCCAGCATACCTAAATTAAAACAAATAAAATAATTTAATAATTCTTAAATTATTTACTTTAAAACATAGACTTAAATAGACTTATAGACATAGACATAGACTTATTTTTCCAAGTGATAATAGAGCGTAATACATCTTGGAAATCGGTTTAATGGGCCGCGGCCACTTGAGAGGCTTTTTGAAGCTGTTGCTATTTTAATGTGGTCGATATTCTAAATTTAAACAAATAAACAAACATACGGGTGCTGCTGCTGCTAGTGCTACTGATTGTTGAAAGTTTATTGTTTTTAAACCTGTGCAGCCAAACTGTTTGATATTCCTTTCCGCCGGTGAGTACCCGATAATTTGGCACTTAAAACGTGCGAAATTCATTCACATTTTCGCTTGATTCATTCGGCCGGGAAAGCAATCAATGTGAGTGCTTGGTTTATGTTTTCTCTATTTTTCCCGTATTTTTTTTTATCCGAATACATCCGCCCAAAGCTCCTTTTCCTTTTTCCCTGCCTCAAACCTCACCCTCTCTTCCAGCCTGCTGCGATAAAAGTTTTCTTGCGGCTGGAAATCAATATGAGTAATACGAAATAATAATCTATGAGAGATTCCCGTGGATTGGCGGCGGCCATTTCGATTTGTGTATAGATTGCTCTTTTTGAAGATGCTGGGATGCCGGAGTTATCACTCAATTTATAGGTTTTTCAAGTGCAAATGAGGTGCTGTCAGAGGGAAAGTACTGCAAATGATTCAAGTTTCAAGTGGATTAAAGTCTTGAGCTGCAGGGAATGCCTATAATGCTTTAAAATTCTTGAAATCGCCTTAGTTATGGCATCATTTGATTAAATTAGCTTCGCGTTTGTTGGGAAATTCGAAACTTGCTTTATTTTTCGGTATTTTTATCAGGTTCAGTTCAATTACCTTTAACTCCTTCAACTTTTCTAGACCGCAAAAAGTTGGGCAAACACACAAATCAATTGCCAATTGCCAACAAATTCAATGGCTAAATAAATTATGGTTCTCGCTTACCGCCATCGACTTTAAACCTGCCATTAATTAACACCAACCCTTTTTTGGCCAAGGAGCAAGGAGCAAGGAGCTAGAGCTGCTGGCATCGAAATGGCCGTGATTACCCGAGTGGCCAACACCTGTTACCAACAAATAACTGAAGCTGAGAAGCAGCTCTGCCGCCGTCACAGGTCAACAACCACTTTATTGCTCACGCATTTCATTTGTTCCACAGAACGGAACAGAACCGTTCAGAACCGAGATATTCTTTCGTTCCGAAAGCCATCATCATCATCGGTGGATGAGAGGATATGCACAGAGAAAAAAGTTGTTATTAAATAATTTACAACAAATATTTGATAAATTAAAAGGGGAACATTTAAGAGACTCTTGAAGGAGGCTAAAACTAATCATCCTTCTACCAGTGAAGGTTTATCAGATCAAACTTCTTCTTTATATTCAGATAGCTAATTATTTGTTTGATATTTTGTAATTATTTTTAACATATTTAATAATTTTAAATAAATTCCCTTATACATTAATCTATAAAATAAGGATAATTTTAGTTTAAAAATACATTTGAATTGTGGCTTATTTATGGGGATTCTGTTACAAATGATTTAAAAATGATTTCAGGCAATTAAGAACCTTCTTCTTAGACTCCAAATACCTCATTATTTTCTTTACATAATTCCTTACAAAAAAGTACACATTACTTTCTCCCAGTGTGATCTGTGGAGTCCATGGATGTGCCACGCAACTAGTGTCAAGAATCGCATAAATTTCCGATTCCGGGACGCTGCTCCACGGAATCCCAGGCATCGCCGCGTTCGTTCAGAGCCAAAGTGTGCCATTTAATGGCCAGCAAAGGTCACGTTCACACCGCCGTAATGGCTAATGGGCGACCGGTCTGACAATTCAGGTAATGTGGATAATTTGCTGTCAATGATGTGTAACGAAGGGGAGCAGCTCTGCGGTCCTTGTATTTGTTGTCAAACAACAGCACGCTCATAATAGTCCCATAGTCCGTGGTCCGGAGTCCGGGCACTGCTGCTGCTGCATTTTACGGCGCCTATAAATAGGCTCTACTAGATGTTAATGCCTCCGATGATGGGAGCATAATAATGTGCCACCAAGGGGGCGGGCACGGGCACCCCATCGAATTTTGAGAAATCGCTGGGCTGTTGAGCACAGGCCACAAATCCCCGGCTGATCGATGATTTGTTGTCTTTGATCTCTGTCTGGAGGAGAGCGAGTGTCGAGTGATTAAATCAAATTTTGACAAGGTGTCGACTGGCAGTGCTCCGTATATTTTTCTTCGAGTGTGCTAAGAGTCGGAGCTGGTACAGGGGGACATCTTTAACAGAGACTTTCTATAGGAGTGCCTTAGAATGTAAAAGGTTTATTTCAATAGAATTCAGAGAACTTAAGCAAGTAAATTGTAATTTAAATTATTTTTTTAAGTATAACTTAAAGTTAAAATAAAAATCAGAGCTCTTTCCGTAATATAAAAGAGTTAAAATAATAGTTTAATCGAAAATGGAGCTTAACTTCTGTTTGATTTTGATTTTCAACATATATTTATTTTTATCTATAAATTTAATCAATGAAATTCAGTTTTTAAGAAATTTTAAAGAATTTTGATTTAATTATAATTTTGAAATCAACAACTAAATTCCTTTTTCAAGTAAACATTTTTCGAGAAAGATATTTAATCTTGAACCTTAAATTTACAAGCTTAAATTTAAATAGTAAATAATATTATAATCTATGATCTTTAAAACATTTCTTCTTCTACTTAAAAATTATTATGAAGTGACTGTTTTCTTCTCCGTTCACATCATAGAATTTTAACTGTATTCCTTCAAAATTTATTCAAGATCCCGGAACATAAATCAAGTGATGACAATGGGAACAACAACAGATCTAGTCACGCACTAAACTATAACTGCAATTAGGGACACCGATTAAGATGCGGTTTGGGAGGCGGCAACTAAACAAACAAGATCGGCGGCGTTTTATGGCTTAGTGCCGGGCGATCCGTCAAAACCGAAAACAAAATGAAAATAAAGAAGGGAACCCAAACGAAAACATTGTTTCAAACCAAAAAACATTCGTACCGAATAAAACAAGCCGTGAGCTGAGCCATAAAAAACAATATTTGTTTCCAATACTATTCCCGGCATAGGTCTAAAAATAAGCAAGCCCAGCACACGGCCCAGCGACATCTCAGAGGATCAACTGGCCATATCTTACAGTAAACTATATGGTTTGGAGAGGGCATAGGATAACCCATTGTTTTATGACCCATTTTTCCAGCGGTAAGCGATCGTAAAGTCGTAAAATTTGAATAAAGCGAGTGAGAGCGTGAAGAATCCTTTGTGGAATCTTCCGCATCTTCCACACATGTGAGGGAGTCAACACACATCTCCTCGTCTCAACGTTGCAACTTCGAGTATTTTGTATTTGCTCGCAATGTTTTTATTTCTTTCAAATGATCTCTGCTTTCTACTTGAGAACGGAACGATCGTAAAAATCGATCGTAGTCCTGTTTGAAATGTATACACAATTATTTTACGACCTTTTAAGATATAGACCAAGACTTTCGTGTTGTTGCTTTCGTTTTTGGGAAAATTGCGTACTTGACTGCCGCCGTAGCATTTACTCTTTGCTTTCTTTCTCCCTGAAAAGTCGTAAAAATCGGAAGGGAAATTCTACGAGATAGCAGTGTCAAGGGACTACGCCAAGATAGCCATTATCTTGGGCAGCTGCTATCCGGAGCATATAGTGTTTAGTCGGAGAAGTGCTTCTGGGAAATGTTTTACTTTAATATTGTTTACAAACCAATTGAATGGAAATTATCAAAACTTTTCTAACAGTTTTCTTAAATTGGAATATCGTAAGGCCCTTAAATATAGGAAGATATATACAAAAAATGGATTATCTTTTATTTTGACAAAGTTTACCTATGAATCCTAAATTTAATTCCCTATTTGAGAACTTTAATTAGTTTTATATATTTAACTAAGATAAATTATACATTTTCATATCTTAAATATCTAGATTTTAACGAATTTATCTACTTATTCTCTTCATTTTTAATGCAAAGGTTTCACAAAACTATTTAATAATTGACCAGACCCTATATTGAATACATATTAATTTATATTTACTAAATTTTCACTGATTAACTCTAAAAAACTCTGTTTCCCTTGTAATTACAAACCAGACTATATAAAATTCGCCCTAAACATCATTAATATTTTTTATATTAACATGTTATGTATATTCTAATAACTATTATAACTTTTACTGATAAAAACAATAAATCCACAATCTAAAAGAGATTAATATAGAATTCTTAAGAAAGATTAGTTCGATTTTTTTTAAATAAATTATTGAATTCTGCACTTTTTTCTTTTAAAAAATGTTCAATGTTTTTCTAGAAAACCCCTTTGAAATTGCCAATTTCTAGTGTCTCTAATTCATATGTAAACTTTGCTCGATTTTCATTTGTTGAAAAATCCAATTTACATATTTTTCCAAACACATTGAATACCCTCAGGCACATACACACACATGGCAGAAGAGATCTTGGCTCCGCCCTTCAGGGAAAATACAGACAAATGAGCAACGAATCTTGCGATGTGAGAATACAAATAAACATGGAAAATGTGGGGGAAATATCACGGTGAGCAACGCCCCCTCGAGAGAACGGGCTCCAGAGATCAGTTATAAAGAGGGAAAAGCAGGAAAAATAATATTATATGTAAAGGATATTAAATAAGAGGTGATGTAAGTAATTAAAAAAATATATATCTAAAATAAATAATACATATAAAATAGGTAGGAAAATATATATTTAAAATATACTTATCAGTATAAATAGTAAGTAAAATAGTGTTAAAAATTTTAAAATTATTTTTAAAGTTTACCTTTGATATATAAACAATCCTTACTGCTGAGAATATCCCAGATTATTGGCATCTCTCTCTGAGTTCTCAAACATGTGTGGATCTTTCTGCGTTGGTATTTGTACTTCTCAAAATTTATAGACCAATGCGATGCTCTCCCCCAAAAAAACACACACATGAGTAATTTTCAGAGGCATTACAAGTGATCTGCGTATCCGAGTTCATTCATTAGTCGATCGGACTTCTTGGCTGACGCAACGTATAGTCAAAAACGGGCGGACGAAATCGGGATAAAAAACCTGTAAGAACTCAAGACAAAGATCCTGTGAAATCTAACCTAAGTGAAGTTAAACCCTATAAAAAGTATCTCCAAGATATAAAAAAGTGACACAAGAAATACGCAAAAACAAAGGATATATATTTCAATTAACCATATAAAAAGGATACATAGTCAAAAACCATGCTACCTTCTTGCTATGCCACTGGATCTGCCATCCCGGATAACGAGGATATAGTAAACTCCATCCTTGCAAATCCCGAATATCTACGAGCACAAATATCCCCAAATCCAATGGCACCAAGTGCCGTCGGTGGCGTGGGCATGGAAAGTCTGATGTGCGGATCCTTCTCGCCTGCATTTTACTATCAGGGAATCGATAACTTCCTGGCTCTGCACAATAACATCTGGGGCTTGCCCATATCCTTTCTGCATAACTCTCATCGACCGGAAAAGCCGCCCTTCTCGTACATCGCCCTTATAGCCATGGCCATAAGCAGTGCTCCCAATCAACGACTAACTCTCAGTGGAATCTACAAGTTTATTATGGACAAGTAAGGAAATTAAACATATTCATAAAATATTAAAATATAAATCGGATATAGATCGTCAAAAAACTTTTTAATATTAATAAATTCATTTAAACTAAAAAAAATTAAGATTAACTTTAATAGTTGCCTTAAACCTGGGAATAATATTTTAATTATTTAAAAAACTATCTCTTTTGAATACATATATTTGGGTTTTCAAAGTTTCCCTGGATTAATATTTTAATTATTTAAAAAACTATCTCTTTTGAATACATATATTTGGGTTTTCAAAGTTTCCTATATATATCTTTACTTAATCCATGCGCCATTTTATGTTCTTCTATGACGAAAGTCCAGCACAATTTAGATGACAATCTTGACTAAACCAAATGCCAAAATAAACAATCTCGGCATTCCGAATATCTATATAAATTGAGGAACTTTTATCCTGAGACGCATTTCAAAACAGTTGTCGTCAAGTCTGGGATTAAATCGTTAAAATATTGAAAGTAATTTGATTTTCTGTTGTATAAATACCATGAGGATAAGACACTGCTATGATATTTTTTTAAATTTAAATAAATACCACAGAAAGTTCACTTTTCGGCCATATTTTACAAATATTTAAACTCATATATTTCCGAATATTAAATGTGTTATATATGTATTGAATACCATTCCTGTTCCTATATAAACATAATTTTAAAGAAAAAGGCGGGCGAATGTAGGCAAAAATGGCGATTTCTTAGCCATAATTAACATTTCAAGGAATTTGGGTGTATATAAATGAGAACAATGACTTCATATGTTTATAAACTAGATATTTCCGATTTCTTTATCAACATAAACAAATATTACTTTTATAGGCTTCCAAAATCGTATATTTTAAACAAACTAAATGGCTAATATAGATATTGGGCAATCCGAAATAATTTTGTAAACTGAAGGAATGAAGAAATGTTTTGTATTGAAACAAAACTTTTTATTTATTCAGAAACAATATTGTATATTTGTGGTGTTATAAATATAATAAAATTGTGTAAATCGTAAATAGAAAATAGTTTAGTTGTACAGATTTTAAAGCTTTTTGTTTGTTTCTGTTTTTTATTTATTTATTTATTTATTTATTTATTTAGAAAATAGCAAATTTCTGCCATTGTATAACCATATCCTTACCTCTGACCGGGTAAGGAGTGTTTGTTTTACAAAATATATTGTAAAATGAACTTAGCTTGAATTATAATATGTTTATAGGAATATTATGTCATTTTTTTTAAGAAAATATTTTTATTTACAAGTTAAAATTCTTGATTTATCTGTTTTAGATTTCCTTATTATCGCGAAAACAAGCAAGGCTGGCAGAACTCGATTCGTCACAATCTCTCCCTGAACGACTGCTTCGTAAAGGTTCCAAGAGACAAGAACACCATCGAGGATAATGATAGCGCTGGCAAGGGCAGCTACTGGATGCTGGACTCCTCGGCATCGGATATGTTCGAACAGGGAAACTACCGACGGCGGAGAACCCGCAGGCAGAGGCACTGCGGCAATTCAAGTCGCTACGAAAGGGAAGCCGGAAAGGTAAGAAATCAATAAAAAAAAGGACTAAAAATGCACATTAAACCATTTACAATTTTTGCTTCTAGGACTGCAACGACAACAATGAAAGAATCTCAGAGATTCGTTCACCAAACGATTCCCTCAACGACTTCGACATCTTCTGCAACGAGAGACCCAATTATTCGGATAGGATTACGGATCTCCACCGGCAGTATTTGTCCGTATCTCTTGGATTCAACAGTTTATTCAACGAAGGCAGGGGTATGCGTCCACTGCCAGTAAATGCTCTTCCCGAGATCCGAGAGTCTGCCGATGATGCGGATGCCTCTGTGGACAGTCCCTCCTCCAGTTCGAGTAAAACAACCCAAATGCCTCTGGATAGTGCCTCACTTCACGATGAGTTACATTCCCCAAGTGCCTTTACTCCTGCCCTAAATCGTCGAACCGAAGCCGCCTCTTCCGTGGGTCTTCCTAGCCTTGGTGCCTCCTTTCGAAACCTCCAGGATTTAATGGTTGCATCAGCGGGCAACACTCCAGCAACATCGCCCACGGCGCCAGGCACGCGTTCAAAGACCACTCCGTTTACCATCGACAACATTATTGGAAAGCCATAAGAGAGATGTAAATTATGAGAATAGCTTTTTAAGAAATTGCTTTGTAAATGATTTTGTTTTAAATACAAAAAGGTGATTAAACTAACAGTTGGGAATATAATTTTTTAATTGCAAGATACAGTTTACAAGTTATAGTAAGTATAGTCATTTGTTGTAATAAAAATATTACCTGTATTAAGTTTAATTTAGACCTTTTTTATTTTAAAAGATTAACCTGTTGTCTTTGGCGGTAAATTTTTAAAAGAGAGTTGCCACTTGTCTCAATATAATGCCGCTCTGTGAAACAAATCAAACACAGTCACACTGAAAAACCATATGTTTCCATACAATAAATAAACAAATTAAAATCCTCAACATAAAATACTAAGGAGTGTCCTAAACAATCTTAAGGAATAATAATTTGTCAAGATTTTTATAGCCATAAATCTTGTCTTATTATTAATGTTTTTTTACAAACTCAATAGGCGGTGAATTTCAAAATTAGAGCTGCCGGACCGCCTCGAAACCTAAAAAAAAGTACAGCAACACTAGAGATAAACATATGTTTTGAATATTGTACATAGATAAAATAGGAAATATGGACTTCTTCCACGAAGCTATTGCGCTCGGCGTGGATCTGGTGATACTGGGCCTGTGTGCCCGGGAATATGTGCACTACAAGCGGACGGCGCAGCTGCTAAAGGTGCGTATACTTGATATCCGGACTTGACTTTGTTTATTTTCTTTCAATTTCTGGGCAGACAGCGCCGCAATACAACATCGATGGCAATCTAAAAGCGTTGGTGGAACGGCAGCACGAGAAGAAGATCCCCTATGCGGTAATCCGGGGCACAGTGACGCCCATCGGGGTGCCGCTGAGGAGCGCCTTGGTGCCCAGTGTGAGCGGCGTCTTGCAGATTGTCAAGCTGCACGAGCATAGGATCACGCGGGGCTTTGCCGGCTTCTGGACGGAGCACAGCAAGCTGCTCCACAAGACGGCCAACGAGATGCCGTTCGAGTTACGTAACCAGCAGTACGGCGTTGAGATCATGGACGCCATGCGTGCGGGCGTTCTCGATGTGGACATGGTCTACGACAACTATGAACCCTCCAACTTGTCCCTGGCCGATCACGTATTTGGTTTCTTCAGCGGCATTCGCCAGCGGGGACTGCAGACGACGGAGGAAGTGCTTCGAGATGGCAGCTTTATCACGGCCATCGGGGAGCTGACATCCGATGGCAAGACACTGCGCATGCAGCCCTCCAAGGAGGGTCCTCTCTTCCTTACCACCGCCACCAAGTCGACGCTGATCAAGCGGTTTGAAGATGCCAAAGGCACCACACTGTAGGTGTTGCTACAGATATTCCCTTGAAGTATTGTTCTTACTGAAGAATCCTTTGCAGACTGAAAATCCTTGTGTGCAGCACCATTTCGGTGGTCCTGGTGGCCTTCATCCTGAAGAAGGTCTATAAGCGAAAGAAACAGGAGCGGGAAGAGGCCTTGATTCGAGACCGTCTGGATACGGAGCGGCGCGAGAGGCGTGCGAGAAGTCGTCCCCATACCCTGTCCCAGGATCAGCTCTGCGTTGTGTGCTCTACCAATCCCAAGGAGGTTAGGCTTCACATTTAATCTATAAGCTCTTAGTCATGACCATATCCTCTCCCCACAGATCATTCTCCTTCCCTGTGGTCATGTCTGTCTCTGCGAGGATTGCTCCCAGAAAATCTCCATTAGCTGTCCCGTGTGTCGCGGCAAAATCGCCTCCAAGTCGGCTGCCTTCATTGCTTAAAAGTAAATCCCAAGACGAGCACAAAATCACCGTTTGTACCTGAGCGCTGGCTACTCTTTTATTTTTTTGTTTACAATGCTCTCATGTACGGCATTTATTTAAATCAAATTATTTAAAGTGAAAGTCCTAACGAACTTTCAAAGTTGTTCTCCCTGCATAATGAGTCGGTAAAGTCGTTGGTTCTCCAGGAGCTTTAGGAACACCTTGTACTTGCGATTGTGGAACTCCAAGGTTTTGGTGTTTGGCTTCAGAAGCTGGCCACTGCCACCCATGGCCTTGGAGGCACTCTATAAAGGCACAAAAATAGGTTGTTTTAACAGTAGATCGTAGAATTACAGTGAGTAAGCTCACCTCCAAGCTGTTGAAATGTCCGGAGGCAGCGGCACCCAAGGCAGCTGCACCCACCAGGACCATTTCCTGTTCATCGGGTATCAAGGCAGGCAGATTGCAAATATCCGCATGACATTGCACATACAACGGATTCTTGGCCAGTCCTCCACAGAAGAGGAGAGTCTGGAAGGGAGCCCGCTGGTGCTGATACAGGTTCTCTATAATATGTCGTGTTCCGTACTAAAAGAATCCAAGATTGTTAATAAATAATAAATATAAATGAGCTAAGCAGAACCCACAGCTAAGGCTTGAACGAAGGACAAGTATTTGATGGCCAGAGATTCAATTCCTCGCGTCATATCCAGGCCAGTGATCTAGAAAATAGGAATTTCCATATAAAATTCCTTGAGAACATAACAAATAGCAAACCCACAATTCCTCGAAGCGTAGGATCGGCAATTGGCGAACGATTTCCATGCAAATCCGGCCACACATGAACATCCTGGGTGAGACAGCTAACCTCACTAAAGCCCCGAGCAGCGGCCAGTTCCGGCAGCAAATTGTTGAGATATTGGTAAATATTCCTTAAAAGAATTTTACAAAATAAGTAATTAAATGAATGTTATTCCAGGTTACTTACTTATCTGCTCCCAGTTTGGTCTTGAGTTCAGCGTAGGCTTCGTGGGTTTTGAGAACGTGATCGAGGAGATGCCCTGCAATGCTCTGACCTCCCTCGTTAAGGAAGTAACCGGGTATAATGGCATCCTGGTAGGGACCCCACACGCCTTGGGCGAAGCAGGCATCCCGCGTGATGCTCATGTGGCAGGTGGAGGTGCCAGCTATCAGTGCCATCTTGCCCTGTACATCATCCGCCTCATCCCTGGAGCCCTTGGCCCGACAGCCGAACATGCCTAGAGCGCCGGCATGGGCATCGATCAGGGATGTGCTCACCACAGTGCCGGGCAAAAGACCCAATTCCATGGCAGCCTTATCGGACAGTCCCTTGCCCACTTTCCTGCCCGGCGGCTGGACATCACTGCCCAGCTTCTCAAAATTCTTCAGTGTCAACTCCTCCAGATCCGCCTGCTTGAGGAACTCCTTGTTCCAACTATTATTTGCTGCATCGTAGTTCCACTTGCAGACCACGGAGCAGAGCGATCGGGTATCAACATCCGTGGCCCGCCAGGTGAGGAAGTCCGGCAGATCGAATACACGCCAGATGTTGGTGAAGGTCTTGGAGAGATTCCTCTTGAGCCACAGTAGTTTTGGGACCTCCATCTCCAGCGAAACCTGACCACCGACATATTTTAAAAGCGCATGCTTGGTGCCGTTGATCTTTGCAGTCTCCTCCTCGGCTCGATGGTCCATCCAGAGGATTATATTCCGCTCAGCCTCGCCAGACTTGCTCACCGTAAGGGGAGCTCCTTGGGGGCCCAGAACCACCAGGGAGCAAGTGGCATCGAAGCCAATGCCCTTGACTTGTGACTTATTGACGCCGGCAATGACATGCTGTAAAATCGGACAGACGGCGGGTTAATCTAATCTCAACGAGAAACGTCAACGAACGACAGAGGTTATCATGGTACAGGAAAAAAATATAGGATCATTTGGGAGCTCTAAATAATCCTTAAAATGTTTCATATGAAGTAAGTTTCCAATAAAGTCTTACCTTCACAACCTGACAGATTGCTCGCCAAATATCTTCCGAGGATTGCTCGTAGTAATGCGGTTCCGGTGTCCACGTTTTGATCTCCTGCACTGCCTGCTCCAGGACACGTCCATCGGATGCCACCAAAGCTGCTCTTGCACTCCCTGTGCCCACATCAACGCCCACAAAGTAAGGATAAGATGCCTTGGACATAACGCTGCCGCCACAGACGCCTCGTCGAATCACCTTGGCGGTCAAATAAATGTTATTTACTTAATAAAGAATCGGGGCAATGCAAAAAACCGAAACCGGAGTCGTCGAGCGTCGGCGGCGGACTGATAAGCAGCAGCAACCTGATACGCGAACCCCGAGGAGAGCCCAGAATTCGAGCCAATTAACCTCAAGTACCGGTTTTATAAAGATCTCTCGCATAATTAGGGTTTGACTGTTTGTAAATATACGGCGGCGCACTCATTGTGAAGATTATAAAGATTTTAGGGTATTAGAATAATATCTTAAAGTTCAACTTAAAAAGTAACAAATCCGATGCAGTCTCTTACATCAAATAATTTTGAGTAATTCACAATTATATTATTGTAATCTGTATCTGCTCATCCTATTAATTTTATTTTTATATTTCTTGTTTATTATATTTATAGTAAGTTTTTGAACCCGTTAAGAATTCATTTCATTTTAATATTTCTTGTTTTAATATTTATAGTATGTTTTTGCACTTGTTAAGAATTAATTGTCCGAGCTTATGCTTTTCCTGCTCCGCCCACAAACTTTACCATAAATTGTCTTTGGGAACAGACATCATTCACTTTAATTATGCAGCGTCTAATTAGTTTGAATATCATTAAATTTAATGAAACCGAGATTGTATTAAGAAACAGTACACCACACCTGATCGTTGCCAAAAAGCAAATATTTAAGCTATATTGGGCTTGGCGTGAACTCGTACATATGCGCAGGTTGTTTATCAACGCAAAAACACACGCCGAGCGTTTTAGCTTTGTTTTTATTCCGTCGTCCAGAACCAGACCCGTCGAGTTGCTCTCAGGTACTGCTGCCTCTAAGCCCTCAGAGAGGTTCTACGATCAATCCAGTTCCATTATCATTCATATTTACCCCAAGCTTTTTGAATGCCTGGAACGCCTATTTAAAGATGTTAGTTTAAAGTCCTAATAAATATTTAAAACATTTGAATTCTTAATTTATTTTTATTCTTTCTTGCTAATCTTTATTTTAAATATTAATCAATTTATTGTATTAAATTCTCAATATCTTAGTGTGTAAAAACGAACCTTAAATATGTAATAAGTAAAATTATCAATGCTATAAAAGGTAACTTTTAAGCTAAAACAATCAAGGTTGTTGGGCTTACAAAAAATATTACACCAGATAACGCTAGTAGGAAGTATGTAATTTTAAAAAGGTATTGATAACGTAGATTTATAGGTAGACGAAGTATTATCTAGGCTTCCCCGACGCCACTTCAATCGCAATATCAATCAATTCTCAATCAGCAAACAGAGATAAGCAGCGAATTTATTAACCCTAAATAACTAACCTAAAACAAAATTTAAGAAAATATGATAAATAAAAGAATAAAAAATATAAAACAATAAAAAACTTTAGCTTTGGACTAAATTTCTTTATTAATACAGAAATTCAAATTAGAAAGAATTATTTTTTGCTCTATCAAATTTAAAACTTTAATTAAAATAAAATAAAAAAAAAATAACACTGAATAATAATTTAATTATAATAAATTTAAAAATGTTAAAAATAAAACCTCCATTTAAGTTGTATTCTATATTTATCGATATTTAAAATAAAAAGCTTTTTTACGCATCTGGCAGCACATATTAAAGCACAACCGGAATGTAAACAAAATAGTAAACAACTTTAATTATTAAATATGCTATGGATTCGACGCTCCTAGAATTAACGAAGCTACTCCCACGTTGGGTGGACATAGAGGAGCTCCTCCAGGATGAACTCGAGGCACGCTATATACTCAAGAAAGCCACAAGTCACACGGAAAGACTGCAGACTGGAATTTCTGGCGGAGATTCGGAGGAGGAGGAAATAAGATACCTGATATGTGCTCTAGTGGACAGAAACTGGGAACGCATACATACAGGACATTTTAGCAGTGTTCCTGTAAGCATAAGGAAGATATATGCCATAGGATGTTACTTTAAGGTATATATTCCATAAAATAACTATAAAAGATACTAATTGTGTTATTAGATATTTTTCCTGCTCCTGGAGAACACGGGTCCAGCTCAAAAGGAGGTATGCAGCGGGATCCTGGATGAAGCTCAGTTGCTGGGCTGCATGGAGGACTGGAGTGAACTGAAAATTGCCTTAATGGATTATCTGGATAAGGGAAATGGGGAGAACTCCGAGCTGCTGCCCGTTCTGGAGCCTTTAATACGCATATCTTACACCTGTGATATACCCCAGCTTGATGCACCCAGCTTACAGGAATTCCAAGCCAAATGCTTTCAAGCAGACCAACCCACACTCCTCCTAAACACCATCGAGCATTGGCCCGCCAGGGAAAAGTGGTTGGATCTCAATTACCTATTAAAAGTGGCAGGAAATCGAACTGTTCCCATAGAGATTGGATCGAACTACGCCAGTGACGAGTGGTCCCAGCAGCTGGTCAAGATCAGAGATTTCCTTGAGAGACAATTTGGTACAAAGGAAGCTAACCAGGAGATTGAGTATCTCGCCCAGCACGAACTCTTCTCCCAAATACCAGCCCTAAAAAGTGATATCTCCATACCGGATTACTGCACCATAAGCAAAGAGGATCCACCAGGATCTGTGGACATTAAGGCCTGGCTGGGACCAGCGGGCACCATTTCACCCATGCACTACGATCCAAAGCATAATTTACTGTGCCAGGTTTTTGGTTCCAAGAGGATTATACTTGCGGCTCCTAAAGATACTGAGAACCTGTATCCCCATGACAGCGAGTTCCTGGGTAACACCTCACAAATAGATGCTGCCAAATTGGATATGGAGGCTTATCCCCTCCTGGAAAATGTCAAATTTTATGAGCTGCTTCTGCAACCTGGAGATTGCTTGTATATGCCACCAAAATGGTGGCATTATGTGAGATCCGAAGCACCTAGCTTCTCTGTGAGCTTTTGGTGGGAGTAATTTTAATAAATGAAGATTTCACAGACCTTATCATCTTACTTATCATTGGGAAGTGTTTGTTTATGTTTTCTGGTAAAACGAAGAAAATCAACAACTATTTACTTTAATTTTTGCCCACTTCTATACTTAAAATCAACAAAGAAGGGTTCTACTCATAAATTGTTTCGAAAATTACTTATCTTTGTGCTTTGTTTGCCAAATTAAAAGCTCATAAACAAGTTCTTTGAAACTCATAGAAAATGCAAATAAATAGGCAAAGCTACATATAAGTATTTGCTCGCTATCATTAAGATTTGTATGTGTGCTTGTATTATTGTATTATTTTTGGACATTTTGTGGCATTTTCAAAGAATGTGCAATAGTTGAATTTTATAATGCAATCTACTGAACCCGTCACAGTTACTAGACTTCCGATTTCCGCTGCGAACATTGACCGCCAACTGGACAAACAGGTCGTCCTATGACGTCATTCCATGGAACAAACAAGCTGATACCCATCTCCGACATGATGTGGACTATCAGCTGCTGAAAATGAGTCATCATCGATCGATCGAAACTGGAGGAGTACTTTATGGTTGTTCTTTTAATAGCCACGACGCTCCTAGTGTCTGTGTGTTACTGTGGCAAACAAAACTTAACACATACGAATTAAATACAAAATACAAAAAAGAATTACTGGCGAAACGCAAACGCGACGGTAACTATTATCAATAGACCTTTCCGTTATCGAATGAGAATATTTTTATGAGGGTTTAACAGTAAGATGTGTAGGTGCTTTTCATCGATTTCAAATCGTTTATAATCTTTTTAAATGTGCCTGCTTTGGCTGCCCCACCGCCATGTATAAGTCTTATCGTTATTTAAATGTTGGACTCGTTCCAAACGCTCCATCCACGTCGTGCTTAATCATCCTTGTTTCCTGAGCCCTTGCCAGCTCCGCCAATGGTTATCTGCTTCTGCAGCTTGCTGTACTCCTCGGTCAAGCGATCGTACTCGCGATTGAGGCTCTCTGCCTGGGACTTGACGGCCTCCTTGTCCTTCTTCTCGCGGTTGAGATCTGCGGTGAGCTGCTGGACGCGTTCGCGCAGCTTGGTGAGCTGTAAAACGAGTGTTCGGGTTGAGTTTCGATTGTGTATCTTTTTGGGGGTTCAGTTATCTTGGGAATGTCGACTATGAGTCGGTCAAGGGATACTTGGGACACTCGGGCGGTGAGTCCTCGCACACGTCTCCGCAGGCTTGACAGCTGTTTCAAAGAGTTAACACAATAGATTTTTATACTTTCGAGTAGTGAGTGGCTGCGTTTCGAGGCCCAAAACATTTGTGTTTTTGGGTGTGGTTCGAAACGGTTCCAGGTGTGGTTAAAAGAATAGCAAGTCTCTCGAGTTAAATCTGTTAATTGTTGGCTCGAAGATGGACTATTTTCTTCACCACACCTTTCTTTGTATGCATTGCCTTTTCTTTACAGCGATAAGTAGCCAAAGTAACTCCAAAGTCTTAGGTGTTAGCTCTCTAAACAACATGCCATTCCTGCCGGTCGGATGCGGGGACGTTTTTCTTTCTAAACTCACCTCATTCAGAGTGCTGTCCTCGCCAGCCTCCTTGGCCTTCTCGGTCTTCTTGTCCTCCATCAAAGAACGGGCGGCGGCGGTGGCACTCTGGGCCTGCTTCATGGAGGCCTCGCTCTGGGCCAACAGATTTGCTTGGGCCGACACGAGGGTCACCAGACGGCGGATGACCAAAACCAGGAAGATGGCAAAGCCGGAGATGTAGAAGTTGCGCTGAGCGCGGAACAGACGCATGCTGTGCTGCATCTCCACGTTCAGATGGACCTCGCCGGACTGCTCGTAGTTGGAGTACTTGCGCATCTCACGGATGGCCTCCAGCAGGAACAGCACAAGGACTCCCATGATCAGGAAGAAGTATATGTGCGCCTGCTGGGCTAACATTGCCAGAAATTTGGACTTGAACAGGCGGTTCCATCGGTAAGGACTCGCCACGGGCAGGACCAGCAGGAGAACCAGGGCAATCTCCGCGTAGAGAAAGCCGGCGATCAAAGTCCACACCAAACTCATGTTTAATTCCCTTTTGTTTTATTCGTTTTTTTTTCGTTCGATTTCGTCGATTTTTCGTCGTCGTCGCGTGTCTGCAAGGAGAATTTTCCGAAATTAGCTAAATGTCCGTGTGCTGTGTGCTGCCGCGGCTATTTATAAACGTTGTGCGGAGTACGTGCGGCTGCTTACTTTAAATAGCAATAATTAAAACGCTGCCAGTGATGAAATATGCGAATATTTTATGTAGTCACTGCGCCGGCCACGTCAACTCTGTTTTTATTTGTGTACAAACGGGGCTGCCAACTTGGGCTGAAGTGTCAGAAAAGAAAATAGCCAGATTTAGCTTGAAAAATTAATGGGCTTAAATTAGAAATTATATTATGTCAGTTTCTAATATTAATTAACATGAATAATCTAATATAAGATTATTAGATTAACCAATATAACAATCACTTTTGAAACTATACAAATATTTATAATAATTATTTAAATGTATTGATGATTAATTTGTTTTGAAAACACAAATTTTCACATATTACTGTAATAGGTAAATAATAAATAAATATATGTATTTAAACACAACAAACAAACACAACTCCACAGTATGCCACTTATATGCTTAATGATTGCTCTTTGGAAAGAATAACTCTTGTTGATGATCTAGGAGTCCGCCTTGATCCTAAACTTTCGTTCTCTGAACATATTTCCTGCATGGTTAACAAAGCCAGAGGCGTGCTTGGGTTTATAAAGAGGTGGTCGAAGGAATTCGATTCCCCTTACGTAACTAAGAGCCTTTTCACCTCACTTGTTCGGCCCATTTTGGAATATGGTTCTTGCGTTTGGAGTCCCAGTTTTGGAGTCCATATTAACCGCATTGAGTCCGTCCAAAAAAATTTTTTGCTTTTCGCCCTACGTGGCTTATCCTGGGATGACGACCTAAGATTACCGTCTTACTCTAGTAGACTTC
>VNJR01010645.1:0-22046 GCA_008042585.1 Drosophila punjabiensis
ATACACCCGCAAGGCACAGATACACACCCAAACTCAGGTGAGGACAAGCAATTTTAAATGGCGGCAGGCGGCCTAAGTGCACAGGGAAAATATATAAATATAAAGCTTAGACTTTAAGTTAAACGAATACAGGATTTATTTAAGGCTTTTAAATTTAATTAAATTTGCTAGAAGGCTTTTCTTAAATTTCTTTTTAAATGGAAATATTCCTAGACAGCCTAAAAAATATATTCCTTAAATGATCTTTAAAAAAGACCATCTCTATAAAGAGTCATATCTTTTTGATTGATTTAAATCTTATATTAATATTTATTTTCCAGTGTATGGTATAAATAAGTATGGGAAATGTAGGTGACCGCTGAGAGGGGCTGGTGGCATTCCCCCCGCTGGTGGCTGCCACTTGAGGCCGCATTACTTCAACTTTGAAGATGCTCGAACGCCCAGCGCCCTGCCTGCCTTCAACGCCGGCGACACCTAGCGTGCACAGCTGGAAGCTGCATTCGGTGGCAGGACGAAAAATTCGAAAAACGGAACATAGAAGGGAGGGCCGGGGAAGGTCCTGTGACGACCCACTGTCCTCCGCCAGCATCCCCAAAACATTTCGCCTCGCCTTGCCTCGCCTCGTCTGGCTATGTAATATGCAAACAGATTTTTTTTCACTTTCATTGGGGATGTTGTGGCTCCTATCCCCGAACCACTGCCCCATCCTCTTTCCCCTCTCATCTTGTTGCTTGTTTGCGGCAAACACCCTCCCCCCAGTCCCCCTCTTACTACCCGTTTTAACCACAGAACGTTTGCTGAAAAGAAGTTTTTTAGCAACTCAGCAGAAAAAGAAGGAAGCTCGATGAATGCGGGACGTGCACAGGGGAGCGGTGGGATTGAAGGCTTTGTCTGTGGCAGCACATTTTGAAAATGTCCTCGCCAGTGGGACACAGTGTTGCCTAATGTCATGTGCACTCCACAACGAGGCGCCCCCACACCCCCACCTTTGTTTGAGTGAGAGACGAGGGTGGCAATAAAAACACGCAACAAAAGCTGAAAGCTGCAACACACAAAACATTTAATCACACTTTGCACAACTAGTTGAAAATGCAAGCTTGCAGCTCGAACCCCTTCTCGAAGTTGGCCCCATCCAGCCGTGGCTTTCCAACAACCCCTCCTTATCGCCACACCCTCACACCCCCGCCCCGTTTTTTGACGCTCTGGGGAGCTGTGGGACCAATTGGCAAATTGACTTTCAATTCAATTCAATGGCAGCATTTGAAGGATACATTAACACCTGCCCCATAGACCAATTGAAACTGTAGAAGTGTTCACAGAAAAAAAAGGTTCTAAACTTGGCAATTGGCCTCATAAAATGGGATTGAAAGCGTTTAAATTGAAATATCCTTGCTTAAACAATAATTAATTTACTATCATTTCGCATTTGTAATATTAAAACCAGAAAATCGTGGAAGTAAAATAAATATAAAGGCGCTTTGGACATCTCTAGAGATTTTACATAATTCATTAGCTTGAATATTATTATTATATCGTTAAACTTAAAAAAAATTATTTTTTTCTTTTCAAAAAATATATTTTATTATCTTAAAACTTTTTTTAAGCAAATATTCTTAAAAATTATAAGATAGCTTAGATACCAACATAAGGCTAAGAAGATATCTTTAGAGTTTTGAAATCCTTTTTAAAGGTGTCTAAAAGTATGCTATGAAATTGTTGAATGCAAAGTTGTTGTTTTTTTTTTAAGTTTAACATTTAGCGGCATAATTCTTAAAGCCTAAATAAAGAACTTGGAAACTCTTTTGATTTCTGTACCACCCTCATAGTTTCTAATAACTTTTGACAACAAACGTTGCATATTTTCAGTCAGAGCCGTAATACTAAATGATGCCTACTTTTAGTCACCTTAAGAGGAGTTTTTAAACCACAACTTCTACTAATTTAGAATTTTTAAAACTGAGAATAGGTCATGGAATCGTTCATCTCAGTGGATATGTATCATAGAAGTATATGTTCCCCTATAGCATACTTTTAGAAGCCTTAAAATATGATTCCTATTCTCCAGAGATGCTCTTATTTAATTGCGCATTATATTGCATAAATTTGTTAAATGGAAAATTCTTTGATAGTAACTAAAAGGTTTTCCTCTGTGTATATAGAGTGTTAGGGAGAAAGAGAAACCGATAACTGTATGGCTAAAGCGGGGTTTAGTGCAGGACCCGCCCTCTTAGGGAGGGATCCCTGTAGCCTTTTGATTTGGCTTTTGGTGAACTTGATGACTTGCGCGTGTGTGCGTGCGTGTATGTGAAATTGAAAAGGTTAATCGAGTCAAATTTGGAATGATAGTTAACCTCTTTCTCTATTCATTGGCATCACTTTTCTAGGGAATCGAATGTCAGTTGGTTTTGGCTTTAATGCCAAAATAAGAAAACAAACAGCGAAGAGGAAGGGATTTCCGTTTTGAGAGAATTTTAGAGAAAGCTTAACGATTTTTGAAAAATCCGGTTTTGAGATAAATATAGAATTATAATAAACAAATTCCTCAGTATTCAGACTATATTTCCATCCCATTCTTAAAGTACTTTCCTGCACATCTTCACATCTCACTGGCTGCAATATAAGAATAATTTTCGTTACGTTCACAGTTTTTCCCCCGAAAAACTAATATCTTTCATCTACCATTTCCGTATGTATTGGCCGTAACTCAATTTCCCTATTGCCAGTTATTATGATGGCTGTTCCGTGGAGGCAGTCCACGCGGCTTATCAACGACGAAGGAGGCACTAAATCAACTTCTGCCTGGATGCCCCATTAACCCCGCCTCCGACCGACATTCCCGTCCTGCCTGATCCAAGGCACTGGCAGTTGTTACCTATCCCAGTTAACCCCCAGATGGCCCCACCTTTTATGCAATGTCACCCGGCGGAGGCGAAAGATAAAGCCAAGCCAAATCCACAACGAAATCCACATCACAACAATTTTCCGACGCTCTTAAGCCGTTCTGAAAACGAGCAAAAAGGAAAATGGTGCTTGGGAAAAAATAAAGAACAGAATGAATAATTGCCAATATGCCACAAATTATTTCAAATGAAATGTGAGTCCCGACCACAAACGAGCTCGTAAAATATGTATTTATGATTTATAAGCGCACACACACAAAAAAAATTACCAAAAAGGAAAAAAAAATACAACTGGGAACAGGAGGCAAGACTGCAAAAAAAAGGAATACTAGATATATATTGCACAGGGCAACCTCGTAGATAAAACTTTGACAGTATCGGAGGAGGCGTGGTCGGGGGCGTAGTTGCATTGAAATGCAGGCGAAACAGTTCGCAGTTCGCAGTCAAAAACTTGGCACAGGCCAATGAGATAGATTTTGACATGGACGGAGGCCAAGCAGGAGCCACTTAAGCAACGTCCTGCCACCAGCTACCGCCTCCTGCCTCCCGAAATCCACGGCAAACTGATCCGCCGGAGTAGATTGCCAACGTCAGTGTACGGCGGACACAAAGGTAGCAAAAACTCGGGTAAGTAATGAGTCCGCTGGCTGGGTAGAAGTTCAAGGTATACCCTGGGGAAGCTTCAGCTCAATTAGTGCAATTATATTGGGTTTAATTATAGGTAATAGCTCAAGGATTTTGTTAAGGATATTTAAAGGGATTTTAAGTTAAAGTAATTACAGTATAAAGTAAATATAAAATAGGTTAAATACCTTATATATCAGATATAATATTTATTCTTAGTGTGTAAGCCTACTAAAAACGTTTCTTTTAAGGTAATCAAAGACTTATTAAAGGATTAAATAAATAACTTATGATTTGCATGGGAATTAATCAGTTTTTCGGTGGTCGTGTCTTACATCAATTTAAATTTAATTTCGATATGGAATTTAAATATAAATAAAAGTTTGACTGCAAGGAAAAATAATGCATAAGTACTCGAAGCTCAGTAAGAACTTGTCAAGAATATAATTCGGAATATATATAGAAATATCTTTACTTTTGTTTAAAAAATATAAATTTTTAAATAGAATAATACCAAAATGTAAAATACAATAGAACTTTAAGATGACTGTAACGAAGGTATTTAAAATACATTTACAATTTACAATTTATGCTGTATAAATATGATGCTGTTTCTTTAATATAATAGACAAGAGAATGCGGAATGTTTTTGTCTCATTTTTAAGGAAAAATGTACTTTAAATAATATTAAAGAAACCCCACATAGTTCCAAGAACCCCATACATAATTTTTACCTATTCCTTAGGCCTATCATACCCCATTTGATCACCTTCCTAATAGGTAACAATAACTTTAGCTAAATAGAACTGCCTGCGTTTGCGTTTCCGCTGCTCGTAGGTACTATGTGCTGCAATGTTTGCGGCACACAAAACGCAAAAAAAAAAGGAAGAACTCAAATTTGAACGGCAGCCAAGGCGGGAAAGTCGGTAGGAAGAGCGGGGAAAAGGCGTCGCCCAAACCGACAGGAGGGCAAAAAGGGACAGCGATAAAGCGGCCCAGCGAGTCGAAAGTTGAAAGTCGAAAAGGCATTTGCAATAATAATAAGTTGTTTACGGCGCGTGAGCTAGCATCAAAACAAGCGCTGACATTTAGGGGCGGACACGAACATGGACACGGAGTTGGACATGGCGAAAAGGATGTGCAAGGATGTGCTAGGATGTGCAGTTTACTTCCTCCCTTTCCCGCTTTCCTCCTTAGTTTTTCTTGCATTTTTTACTGCTAATTTTTTGCGGCGGCATTTCCGCGAAGACGTCGTCGTTGATGTCGCCGTGGTGGCGCCAGCTGGCGTGGCTTTGCAGCAACTGGACAAAAAGCTTGTCGCCATTTTCATGAATGAAAAGCGTTTTCCACACGCCAAAGCTTCAAGAGAGCGCCATGTAACTTAAGAGAGTCCAAGCTAATCAAAGAGAGCAGCCAGAGAGCAGAAAAGCGTAAACGCGGGGTTACAAGAGAGCGGCGCGAGAGCAGCAGCAGCAGCAACAGCAGCTGATTGGTGCAAGCAGCACGTTGCTGCATGTTTTCTAGTTTTTAGTCACGTGCCAGGCTTCAAATCACAGGGATGCCCAGGATAATGCCATGCTGAAGGACCTTTAATAAGACTGCAGGCCACGCGACGAACTTGCAACTTCGTGGCGGTTGCAACTTCGTGATTGCAATGATTGCTGCTGCTCCAACTGCTGTTGGGGTCATGCAACTTTAATATGTAAACAACACCTCCCCTCGTCTAGCTGTCTGTCTCTCCGCCTGCTTCAGTGGGTATGTGTGCGTGTGTGTGTGTGTCTGTCTGGCTAAGTGTGTGCGTGTACCGGAAGCAGACATGTTGTGACACCCTTTGACTTGACCTCAGCAACAACAACAACAACAACAACAGCAACAACTGTAACTGCAACAGTAGCAGCTACAGCAATACTTGCAACATCTGCAGCAGCAACACAAGCCAGACTAACGCCATAAACGCATGTCAATCAGCTGACATAATAGCAAAAGGAGTAAGGACAAAGAGAGAGAATAGAAAGTACCACAAAAAAGGATAGGAAGTACCACGAAATAGTATACAAAATAAAAGGAAAACAAACACCAAAATATTAAACATTTAAAATATATTAAAAAAAAAAACTAAGAACGTAAGATTAGTATCTAATTTTTTTAAATATATTTAAAAGTAAATGTCTTGATACGTACAAAAAGTAACAAAAAGGTGAGAAAATTGTACCAAACGAAGAACAAAAATTAAGCACAATTATTTTAGAAAAAGTATTAATAAAAACTTAACCTAAAAATTTTTTAAGAATATAAAGGAAAAAGTTAACAGAATCTATTAAGAAACCAATTGAAAAAACGTATTAAAAACAAAGACAAATAACCAAAAAGAAACCAAGAATAAAACACAGGGAATGTACCTAAAAGAGTAATCAAAATATTACAAAACAAAAACAAACTAGAAAAATATAATAAAAACAAATAAATAACCAAACAAAAAGCTGGATAAAATATATAAAAAATACATCAAATATTTATTTTAAAAAACTTCTAATAGAAAAGCATATACAAAAAATTCTTTAAAATATTTCCCCGTCTAACAAACCAACCTGCAACCAATTTTGTCTGCAACAACCGACAACAATTTTCGGTTATGCAAAAGAGCTACAAACATTTTTTGGTGTGACCCAGTTTTAGGCCAAAAGCAAAATGCAAGGCTCACACTCGCACAGGACTCACACACAGCCAAGCGCAGTTACGTGAGGTCCTGGCCGATTGCGGGTGGCTTTTGGCTAGACTAAGGCTCAACTTTATATATATATATATATGAACATATAGATTTATATATATATATGAGTGTGTGCAGGAATAGGAAGTGCAGAAAGAAGTAGTAGAAGTGGTAGTGAAGCAGCTAGGAAGGCACGTAGCGCACAATTTCGTAATAACTTAATCGATGTCGTCTCTGGGAGACGACTCTACAGTTTTTACTATCTTTTTTGTTAGATTTGATAGGCCTAGATACTCTATAAAATAAAAAAATTATAATAATAATAAAATAAATTATAATAAAATTAAAGCCTTGCAGTTATTTAAGCTAAATAATAATTATACAAGAACCAACCAAAAAATGTAGAAATAAATTTGTAAAAAAAAACTAAATCCTAACTAAATTAACTTACACGTTATTATAGATATTATTTAGCAAAGAAAATTGCTTAATATTTCCACAATAAATTATTTCTAGGATTTTAGATTAAATAAACATTAAATTTGCAGTTGTTAAACTTTGTAAGATTATCCCAAATACATTTCCTTGAACAAGTTAGTGTATTAAGGTGTCTTTATAGCTTTCAACCAGCTTGAGCCGGCGTCTCCTTCATTTTTTTTTTTTTATTTTCGCCGTGTGTGCGAGAGAAGCCTATCAAGAAGGAGCTTGGCTTTGGTGGCAGGCAGGAAGTTGGCAATATATTTGACTGCTCTGCGAACGGAAGCGCAGCTAAGGCCCCTGACAATGGTGCGGTGGCTCCTCAACTCCAACCCATGCTTTTCCTCTGCAATGAGGAAAATCGGGCAGAAGGAGTGACGGCGGCGCTGAGCGGTTAACAACCGTTGAGGAAAATGTCACTTAGAGCCACTGCAGCCGGCAAAAGCACGAAAAATGGAAAAGGAAAATCAAAGAGAATGGCGGGAGGAGCGGGGGAAAAGCGGGAAAAACGGAAAGCCTGAACACAGGAGCAACGAGCTGGAAACAATGAAGGCAAAAGTTGTCGCTGTTCAGTGGTTTTTCGGTGCGAACTTCGGTTTGCTAGCGAACTTCTAATGAGACTGCGAGCTGCCAGGAGTCCAGATATCGGCAAGTGGCTTTCATTATTGAACTCGGACACCGGAGGATAAGAATATTTACCTTTGCCGTGTCCAAATTGCCTGGCACCAAACAAACTTTGCCAGCAGAGAACACAGAGTAAGGATCGACCAAAAACTTGCAGTTGTGCAAAGAAAGTGAAGGAAGTGAAGGGGAAGGAAATTCTAAAGGAAAAATGAAAAACCGCAGAACCAATATAAAGGTTGCAGGTAACTGCACGGAACAGAAAATTAAATTCTTTTGGAAGTTTATTCAATTTTTCAAGGGTATTTTTAAAGGTAAAGAAAAGTGTTTATAAGAAACTGCTTACGATTAATGCTAAGCAATCAATAAGGAATAAGAAAATAATTAATTAAACTTTCGAACTGATTAAATCCAAAGATTCCTCTCATTTAATTAAGTAATCTCATAGCTCTTATAATGAATACACAGAGTTTGAAGGGTTAAAAAAATCCCCGTAAATTATGATTATATAATATTAAAAACAATCTCAGGTAAGTGGCTTTTCTTCGTGTGTGGGCGAGCCTTGTCTGCAATTGAAATGGTCCCAAAGACACACCGAAGGCAGGGCCCAAACAACAAACACATAAAGTCGATAACCCGGCCAGGATGGCGAGTGTGTGTGACGTGAATCGGAGGATATATGGCAAGGAGCTGGAGGAGCTGTAGTAGCTGGAGGAGCTGCAGCTCAGCACAGAAGCCCCGACTGTCTGACTGCATATTTGCTCGTCTGCTTTGCCTATTTTCAGACTTTTTTTTCTTGATTTCTTCTTTTTTTTTGACAAAAGTTGCGACTTATGACTTCCCGAGCCGACAAAAAGCGAAAAGACCCCCAAAAAGTGGGAGGGAGGTCCCACCCCACCCCTTACATATATAAAGCAGAAACTCCCACAAGTTTGGTGTTGACATTCACAGCGCTCATTAAATGTTCTTCATCTCTTTCGAAATCTTTCTTGCAACTGAAAAGTTTGCCCAAGTTCAGTATTCACTCGAGTCATAATTTTCGTATTAAGATTTAGCAAATTGAAAAGGGTCCTGTATAATATATATATTAGTTATCCTCCTACACAGAGACCCTGCCTCTCTTTTGCCTTCCTGTTATAATAATAATAATAATAATAGTTTGTTGTTATTGCATAATTTTAATGTGTCGTCCTTAATTTAAATGCTTCCGCTGCACACGGAGCGAAAAGCCCGAGCACGAGGCGAATCCTTGGCAACGTCACGACATGGCCTCGTCCCTTATCCTTCCACCTACCTCAACATGGCCTCTTCCCCTCTCTTGCCCTCTCCCCTTTATTCCGCTGTCTGCATTGTCGTGTTCCGTTTTTGGCTGCCAAAAAATTGTCTATTAGTTGGGCCAGAATGAACATTCCATAATAATGGCATATGACAAGCGCCACATGCGGCTGCAATTGAAGGAGAAAGCCGGAGGGAGGATCCTGGGATCCTTGCTCTCCGGATGCATATATATGTATATAGGTATAGGTATAGGTAGGAGCTAGCCCTGGCTGCTTATTAATTTAAAATTTACGTTGCATGCACTTAGGCGCGCCGGCTTGAAATTGCACGCCCCGGAAAATCTCTCGGTTTTAGGTGCCCAACGGCTACACGACATTTTGATACTTCGTACAAGTTAATTAATTGTTGGCAGGACCAAAACGAGACGCTCAGTCCTCTAGTCCTCTAGTCCTCTAGTCCTTCTCTATGCACATACACACACACATCCCCGCCATATATATTCAGTGTCACTTGTGTAAATATTCAAACCAGCAACGCCTCCTCCCAAAGTTGATAGCCAACAGGAGCAGTCGGCGGCAAGATGAAGGAGCCGTGTCGGCGGTGCAGCGGGTGAGGCAACAACAACAACGTGTCTAGGGCTAGAGAGAGCCAAAGGCGCAACAACATGACCAGAAGACCAGGACATTTGCACACATGCAACAGTCATGGTCAAGGAATTAGCTTCAAGGGTACACCTATGGGGAGAAAAGGTAAGCCCCTAATTTGGGTTTATTTATTTTTTTTAATTTGTTAGGATAATTTTTCCATATGTTGCATTGTATATAGCCAAAAAACGATTATAAAATCTCTGTAAAAATTGTCTATATGCAGCAGAGTCTCATTTAAATTGTTAGATATGGAAGGTCAATCTAAAAAATTAAACAATAAATATATATAAAACTTTTCAATAGTTTCAAAAGTGTTATAAAAACAGTAGAATAATTTTTGTTATTTTAATTAATGGAATTTTATAGTACTAGTATCTTAGTACTTATAAAAATTCCACTTATAATTTATAAAAATATTATCTTTGTATTATTTTTTAATCTCTTTAGAATCAATATAAAACCTCATTTAAGTATTCAAAATTGATTCTATAAATTTCTCTAAAATAACCCCTTAAATTAAAACCAATATTTTGACCAAAACTTTCGAATAAAAACATTGGTAAAATCTCTCTCAAAAACTTGGCCCGCACTGCTGTTATTCTGACCGCAGCTGTTCGGCTGAAAAACGAGCCCGGGTGTGCGGCATGTGTGAACTTTTTAACCAAACTCGTGCCAAAGTCAACAAAACAGCGCAACTGGAGACAGAAGAGGACCAAAGAGAGGGAGAGAGGGGCCAGAAAATTGGTAGGAGAAACGCTGGGAAGCCATTGGCCAACTGGCAGGACATTAAATGCAATGCAAAAGGATGCGAAACGCAGGGGAAGACGGGGTGATGGAGGCGGTGGTCCGTCGGTGCCTGACAAACCATTCTATCAAAGCCAAGATGCGGTGGCCACAGCCTCAGGATAATCACATTCAAAAGAATATGAAGCGAGCTGAAAAAACATCACCGAAGATAGACCAGGGGATATAAGTAAAAAATAACAGTACACACAGAGAAATTTAGAGAGATTTACATAAAGTATATAATAAATTGAAAAAGATTATTAAAGCTAAGAGCCAATCGAAAATTTAGAAAACAGTAAAGGTGCTTCTTCTCTTCAACAGCATGAGCAGGCGAGTCGATCTAGCCGTTATCCGTTTATTCGCTTGTCCGTTTGTCCGTCAGTTTGCCTTAAACACTTAGATCTCAGAGACTATGAAAGCTAGAGCTCCCAAATTTTGGGACAATATTCTCACAGGTTTAACGTAGGATCGAGATTCTTTTAAAAATGAAAAAATACAATATAATAAATTAAAAATATTTAAAATAATATGTAAAATATATATTTAAAATCAACCCATATTTTCTTATTGTGCATAAAGCAAAGCACAAGGGCGACAGTCAACGACTGTGAACGAAACAGGAAATGTTGCACGGCAAATTCAATGCGAAGAAAGGGAAGCACTGAACTTTGACTGATGGACGCACTGAGTGACTAGCTGAGAATAGAGAAGGCGGAGCAGAGAAAAGGGGGGGAATCGGATTGAGAAAACGACTCGGAATGGGATTTTAAATGGGGTGTGTGAGGGGGCCGGAGCGGTATTCCGAAATATATTAAGGAATGGGTGGAAAATGGGCAACCGTCCGGCACTTATTTTATTGACAATTTTATTTTCTTTTCCTCCGGTTTTATTTTTTTCTTCGCTTGCTCTGTGCTCCGTCGTCCAGATATTTCAATTTGACACTGCCGCTTGCGGCAAATTGTTGCTAACTGCCTTCCCCGTCGTCGACTGGCATAAATTAATCAGGAAATCGAACGAGGCGACAACGACGACTACGACGACGATGACGGTGAAGGTGAAATGCCGCCCGGGAAACACGCCCCCTTTGTCTATGTATCCAAGGGTCGGCGTTTTGAAAATTTGACATTTTTTTGAATTTAAAAAAGACCTGTGGCAAAAATATTTTTCATCAGCATTTGTTTCCTGATTGAATTGCGCACTAAGGGAGGCAATCGCAATCGAAGAGTTCTAATAGAGTGGCAAATCTAGTTTAGAGTGTTAACTGAAACTTTAATTGCTGCGCGTAAATGGGTTTCGCACTTTTCCAATTATTGGAGAAGGGTTTTTCCATTACTATTTTTAATGGTTTTTAGATTTGCATGCCATTGAAGTTATTTAGTTTGCTTAAAAGAAGAGTTTTTATGAGTTTATTTGAATAATAGATTGTTTTGTTTATTCCTAATTTCAAATGGAACTTAATCCTGAGTTGACTCAATTTAGTAGCTCAAAAATACACTATGACAATGTATAAAAATATTAATAAATATATACATTTTTCTTTCTATATAAATAATATTTAAGAGGTAATTTTTAATATCTAAAAATTGGTATAAAATCTACAAAACTTCCTCTTATACGTGTGACTTCATATCGCGTCATCTCTGCTTTTTAAGCTTTCAAAAAAAAAGAGCCACTGCTTTTATAACCCTCGACACGTGATCCGCTGTGCCGCTGTTTGCCGTTCCCAAACCCTTTGAACTCTTTTCACCAGCCATCTATTGACTTTACCTGAACAATTTGGCGGAAAAGGAGACGCTCGACGCTCGGCGAGAGAAATAAGCCCAGATATGCACACACACAGGCCATAATGCTCGGCGCAAACAGAAGCTCTGGAGCTCTCCTTGGAGCTGGCTTCATTTTCATTTGCATGACACAAGCTGGCAAACAAACAAACACACAAACAAACAAACAAACAATAATAATAATAATAATAATAAAAGGCGAGGGACACACGAGTTTCGGGGTAAATCGAGAAATGCATATTTATTTGCTCAAAGTATTTTGGGTAGAGTGAGAGTCTGGTTCTGCTTTTATCGCTAAGCGGCATCGAAATGTGAGCGATATGCATGCATAGATTTTTACATGCCTTTTTTGTCTACGTTTTAGCTTCTTTTAAACTACCCTTTTTGAAGGGTATTGTGATTTAGAAGCTAAGCTTGTTTTGTTAGTTAGAAGCTTTGATTAAGTTCTCAAGATGGGTAAGTCTTTCTTCCAGCTCATTTGGTTTTTATGAAGACTACTTGCAAAGTTTTGAATTAGTTTCCTTTTTAAATACTATTTTTTCTATTATGTATATTCTATAATTCTTAAAGAGAAAAATTCCGTTACAATGTTTCAAGGTTGTCATAAAAATATAAGACTAAATGGTCATAGTATATTTTTTTTTTTTCAGAGTAAGCTGATATATTACTTTGTAATTTAAATAAAACTTATGAAGTTCAAAGAAAATAGTTGTAAAGACATGTATAGTTTTAAAAAATAATTGAACGTCATAAAAGAAGATACAAATATATCTAAATATTTAAAAGAAAAAATCCATTCAAGTTTCGTATTTCTCCCATACAATTTCATACCAAATACATCTTTAAAGAAAGAGTATTTCTACCTTCCCTCTTACAAAGCTCAACTTCTTTTTCAGCTTCTTTGATCAATTCACTCTCCGAATTGTATTTGTTGTTCCTGCTCTTTATTTGGTTATTTGTTGCATGAGTAATGTGCCGTACCGTTCTGCAGATGCAAATGTATCTGTATCTGTATCTTTAGTGCATATATAAATAGTATTTCAGTTGAACGCACAGCTAAAATAGCAAAAAAAAAAATGGAAAGACAAGAACAAAAAACAAAAAGAAGAACATGAAGCTGAGCGGGTCGCGAAGCGTATTGTATTTCAAAAATGTTGTTAAAGATGACACAAATCATGGGAGAAACAAAAAGCCTTTCATCGCCATTCGAGTGCCGTTCGAGAGACTCGAATATATAAATGAATATATACCTATATGGCGGGGCAAACTCTGGCCCAAAGTCGAAGTCGACGCGAGTGTTTCCAGGCGATAGCAGCAGCAGCAAATGCGTTTTCAATGCATACAATTACTTCCAGCAAACTGCTTACGAAATTAAAATTAAATTACGTCCCCGCTGGGTGGAGATTCTATGAGATTTTCTAAGGAGGCTGGCTGCCTAGCTGGCTGACTGCAGACGGCAAAGTTCATTAAGTTATATATGACTTGCTAGTTGACACGAAAGCATCACAAAGGCGGCACCTATCAGGGGCGGCTGCCAGCCCTCGAGAACGTCATTAAGTAGCTAAGACAATCGTGCCAATCATTAAAAATCTTGGGCCGGCTAGAGAGTCAAACGCTTTCGAGTGTCGCCCAGTCGCCCGGCACTGCATTGCGGATGCCACAACTGCCTCAACTGCCTCTATTGCCTCCCAGCCTCATCGTCATCATCGTAGTCGTGGCCACCATCATCATCAACATCATCATCATCATCATCATCTGTGCAGTTATCAACACGTACGCAGAGCCGACTTCAGATCCCGCCAGTGAGTCCGACCTGTCCAAAGCAGCCCTAACTATGCCGTTAGACGCTGTACGCTGTACGCTAGACCCGAGCGCATGTTTATAGACGCCCTAGATTAGGTCTTTGTCAGCACATTTCGAGTGTGTACTGTGCGGGAGGAGGCCCAGCTCTGCTCAGGGCATATGTAGCTATAGATGAGGTTAAAATAATAGCAACTAATTTACAAAATAATAGTAACTAATTCAGAAAATATTAATATAATAGCACAGATATACGAAGGTTTCGATATCTTAAAAAAATTTACGAAACGTTCGAACTAAAAATGTCTTTAACCAACGTTTTTATCGGAAACTTTTTAAATTTTAAAAAGTTTTTTCGTAAGATTTAAGATTTAGATTGTTAACATTAATTAATTTAAGACATATTCCCTGAAAATATGTTGTGTTGAAACATTTGCAATACTGTCTTAATATAACAAATCAATTTCGTGAAAAACCAAAGAAGTCTTAGCAGCCTCATTGGCTCATTATTATTTGAAATTACGCTCAAATTTAATTCAATTATAAAATAAGTCGAAACTTTTAAACAAAAATGTATAAATTGCCTAAAATTACTAATTTAAAACAATTAAATCATATTATTTCAAGAAACTCAAGTATTTAAATATTAAAATAATGGCTAATCTTTCATAATGATTTTTTGGAACCAGTAAGTTTTGTTATACTAATTTTAAAAAAGCTGAAAAATAATATAAACACCAAGTAAAAATGTTTGTTTTAATTATTATTCCAATCCAAAAATATAAATAAATGAAAATTTAAAAGTTCAAATCCCACAAGTTCCATTACCTTAACTAAGACTCCTTGGTGCTATTAATCTAACCCCAACTGTGGCTACGACTGTGTGCTCGAGTGGCGATAGCTGCGAAAAATCCAAAGCATAAGCTTTTGGCGCGAGTGGAAGTGGGAACTGGAAGTGGAAGTGGAAGCCACTTGAGCTGTTCTGCTCTGCTGTTCCGGCCTCTGAGTTCAGCGCCAGAGAGCCGCAGCAACAACGGCATTAACAATAACACTACAACAACATTAACAACAAAAACAACAAGAGCGGCAAAATACAACTGCAGAGATGGCCAAGACAGAGAGATGGCCAAGACAAGCAGGGGCTAAGACGAATGCGAGATGCAGCAATGACAGGAGCGAGAAAAGGAAAAGGAAAAAAAGACAGGACGAACATATCCCTAAGCGTGGTCTTAGGCAAAAAGCTGGGTTTCCTTTGAGCTCAAATGGCAGCTAATTGAATTGTTTGCTCTGAATCTGGGATCATGGAAAAAAGAAGGGAGAATTTATTGATGGGTTTATTTAGGGAATTAACCCAAAAAAAATCAAATATTATTTGAGGGTAATAAAAAAATCTAACATAATAAATATAAACTAAATTTGGTATCTCTTTCAGCAAATTAATTATTCATTAATGTTTGCTTCAGAAAACAACTTTAAAATTTATAAAAATAAATATTAGAGGGTTGAACAAAAAACAAGCAGAAATTATTTTGCCTTTTTCTGCAATATATCATGATGTGTTTTCTATGATTTAAAGCTTTAAATTGTTTTTATATAATTTCAATAGACCATCTAGGTTTGGTATAAATTATCGATAGATAAAATCCTCTTCACTTTGTGACTTATTTAATAATAAAATATTACATTAACTTGTACAATAAAAAATAAGAGAAAAAGGAAAATCCAAGAGTAAAAAGAGTCATTACAACTTTTTATTTAAAACCCCGTTTAAATAACTCCTTTATATATTAAATTTACATTCTATTTTCATTTATTTTCTATTTATTTTTTTACACTAGATTTTATTTATTAAACAAAGTGCAGGCTTATAAGCAAACGACCAGGTGTGTTAAAAATCGCATTTAATGACTTTTTGTAAATGGCTTTATTATTTTAGAGCCAACAGAAAATTGTTTAGTTTAAGGTTATAAACTAAACCTACAACCTAACTACTTTTATATCTTTAGTATATATATTTATAAATTCCCTTTAATGCACTTTTGTTTGATGCATTTTCCTTTTATTTTCTAGAATTATGACCAACTTAACTCACCCACATTTAAATAAAATAAACCCTCACCCATTTGCCAAAGATTTAAATTACCATTAAATCCCCCTTGGACCATCGCTTTGTGATTGACTCACGTGCCACCTTATTGGTGGCCCCCTTTCTTCCCCCCTCCCCCTTGCCATGCTGCAATTTCCATTCCAATTGACTTTTGCTTCGTCTCGAATTCCGCCAAAAGACAATTTTTTTTATGCGCACAGCAAGGGGGGGGCGGGATGAGGTGAGACGGATTCGGACGTTTTTGGTGGCCCGCCGTGAGTTCTTTTAGACCCTTTGGCTTTTGCCTAATTTACCAGCTCCATGGGGCCAACTGGCGGCGGCTGCCAAGAAGCGAAAATAAAAATTAAAAAAGAAATAAGACACAAACACACACACATTGGACACCGAAATGGCAAAAGATAACAAAAGAGCCGGGCAAAAAAAAAACACACACACTCAGAGAGAGAGAGAGAGAGAGAGAGAGGAGGCGGCGGCGGCGGTATTGAAGAAGCCATTTGAAAATTTGAAAATTTTTTGGCACAGGTACAGGAAACCGCCCCCGCCCCCCCTTTAGAAAGAGGGAAGCATTGAGAAAGGCTAAAATAAAGAGACAAACCAAAGACCGCATTGACTCTTCAGCTATATGGGGAGAGTGTGCGGATCTGAGTGTGTGTGTGTGTGTTTGAGTGTGTGTGCGAGTGTGTGAGTGTGGGTATGCGCTATAGGTTATAATATGTTAGCGTAATGCCGAGTGGCACTCTGATGATGGGCGGAGCCAACAAATTCGCTAAACAAAAACACAAAGCGGCGATATATATGTATGTATGTACGTGCCATATATGCTATATGGATGTACGATTGTATGAGTACTGCGGATACTACATATAAGGGCTTCGGGTGCTCCCAAAAGCGCATCTTGCCAGACACAAAAACTACAATCTCGGCTTTGCAGACCTTCTTCTTCTTTTTTTTTTCGAGTGCCATCAAAATTCGGTTAATATGAATGCCGACGAGCTTGAAGCTCTTTGATTAGCCTAATGAAACTATGCGCCACTATGGAATGGGGGCAATCTCTCGAAGGGATTCCAAGACCCGCAGTATCTCCCGCAATTGAGGCAACGTTGAATTCAAATTTCGAGAGAAACAAAAAAAAAAGGGAGCAAATCTCAAGCATTTGATCAATTACAATTTCCAATTTAGACAACAGCAAAGGCTGACTGCAGAAAACACAAACTGGAACCAAATCAATTCGTATGGCAATTCAAATTGAGATACAAAATTGAGTTACAAACAAATGTATATATATTCTTCAGACATTGAGAAATTCACTTTACAGTAGCAGCAGGCAGCAGAGATTGCAATTTATACATTGGTTTGCTTCAAGCCTCAAAATAAATCAACAGGAGATAGAAAAGTCAAGAAAAATGGAAATCTACAAGTCAACTAATAGATATAAATACTCTAAAAATTAAAAACAGGTAGCTCTTTCTATTAACAATATTAATTAATATATATTTTCCCTTAAATTTCCATTAGATTTATATTTTTTTGGTTTAAATACATCATTTTCATTCACTTTTCATTTATTTTTCCTACAAAATTCATTTATATTTTCTGACTTTCCGTTGCTCTATTAGCTAAGGATTGCTATATATATATGTATATATATAATCCCCTGCTAATTGACCTCCTTTATTATTAAGACCTAGTCAATTTTTCGTTCGCACAACTCCACTAATTTTCACTTAACTCGTTTTTCACTCACCTGGACTTGTCTGCCAACTGAGGCCGCCAATGAACATTTTTCTGCAACGAAACGGAAGGGGAAGTATAAGATAAATAAGGCATTAGCTATATATATATATCGGAGAGTAGGAGGAACAGCAGGAGGCTAAAAAAATTAGATAAATGTTATGGCCAGGGCGGAGAAGAACAACAAACAAACAGCGAGCTGAGCGATCTTTTATCAGAGTTACCAGCGTCCAGACACTTCCTCTACCACGGTGAAGGTGGCTTCCATTGTCGTAGGTCTGCTGCTTTGGTTAGCTAGCTCATCATCATCCCAATTCCCATTCTGCCAACCTCATCATCATTGTCATTATTATCTTAATCATTATCAGCTTTGGCAGCACTTGCAGTTCCAGTTTGCGGTGGCCGCCGCCGTTGCTGCTACTGCTGCCTGTTGTCTGCCTGCCGTCTTCATCATTATTTAAATCATAGAAAATAAGCCGCTTTCCCGGCATTGTTTTCATGCTGGAAATCTCACCCACTCACTCCCAGGTTATCCCCGTCTCGTCTTTCCCCCTCCTCTTACTCTATATTCCAGCCAGCCACTGCAACGGCTTATATAACACGAGAGAAAAAGGTAGAAGCTTTAACATTAATTTGAAGGCAATGGAAATGCCCTTAAAAATTTAATTTATTAACTTATAAAATTTATAAAATCTTAGGATTTATTTTGGAATTCTGTGCTTTAAAAGTACTACTTAAAATATACGTTGAGATTTATGGAATTTCAAGAAAAAATGACTTCAATTTATGAACATTTCTTTGGGAAATAAGATTGTTCTTAAAGTTTTCTAAGCTTATTTATTTAGAAATAAAAACAATTCTTATTTTTATTTAAATTTATAATGTATAAATAAATATTTTTTTCCTTTTACTACTAATCGAGCTTTTCCTGGTCTTAGATTATAAAAAAATCTAATCTAATTATTAATAAAACTAAGACCAGGAAAAGCTCGATTAATAGTAAAAGGGAAAAATATTTGTTCATTGGAAAGATTAATATATTTCAATAATAAAAAAAGGAACTTATTATACCCAAGAATTAAATTGATTGAAATTTTATGTTTTAAATTGCTTTAACAACATTTATTATATTAATAAATAAAATAATAAATTTATTTAATTGTAGAATGAATTCAAGGGAAAATGTTAGAAAGTCAGTGGAACAAAAATTGCAAAATACAATTTTCAATAATAATAAACTTATTCAGAAAATAATATATATATTATAAATATTATTTATTTATTAAATAAATTGTATATAAAATAAGACAACCTTAAGCTTTATAAACAAATTCTATTAAAAAGGAAACACACTCTCAATATAATGAAGAAAACAAATTAATTAAGCGATCTAATCATATTAAATCTTTCCCAAATGCGAACTTGCAAACTTGCTCCTTCTCTTCGAGACAAGCTGAGCGCCAAATGGAAATAGGCTTTTCCCCAAGGAAAGCGTATGGAAAACAAAAGGCAAAGGCTGTGCCCGAAACGAAAGTAGGCGGCGGCACGGCTATAGGAAAAGCAGTAGCGACGACGACAATGATTATGAAAACTTCAACAAACTGCAAAAGAGCGCAACAGTGGCATAAAAGGGAAGTGGACCGGGCCAAGAGGGGGTTGGGGTTTGGGTCTGGGTGGGGTTGGGTTGGGTTCCTGGTGGGCGTTGGGCTCTGGGCGGTGGTTTGTTGAGGGGCGTGGCGAAATGCAGTTGGCGACACGAAAACGAATGTAAAACACACACAAAAATGCATAGAAACACAAATTGCAATGATAGGCAGAAAAAAAAAATAGAGAGCGAAAGAGAGAGCAAACAACTAAATGAAAATGTTAATAAAATGTGCAGCAACAAAAGCGTAAAGTAAGCTAAAAGAAAAACTAAACCAAAGAACGGAAGAAGCGTCAGCAACAGCGGGTTATAGGTGGGCGGTTGGAAAAGCAGGAGGAGGAGGAGGAGCACAAGGGGGGCTTTTCCGGGGCAAAGAAGGTAAGCCAACATTCCGCCCTGAGCCCAGCACAGTTCCGATGAAAATAGGCCTCGAATTGCAGCTCGACAGGAAAGCAGAAACTTTTTTTTGGACGTTAGACGGCGGCAAACAATTTGTCATTAATCAATGTTTGGAATTTTCCAGTTGCCTCGCCTGGCTTCGATTTGGGCCTCTGTCTCTCTATCTGTATCTCTCATGCAAATAATCAATCTTCATGGAAAAGTGGAGAGAAAAATAACTGATAAATGGCAAAGAAATTTGTTCAAAGGCAAGTGCTTTGCAGGTTCTTTTAATGAGGAAGAGGTATTTTTGGAAAGATTTTTGAAGCGACTAAGTGCAGTATTTACAAAGAAAATTATATGAAATGAAAACTTTATAGAGATATAAAGATTTCTAAGAAGTTTTATTAACAAAAATTCAGATGAAATAATTATTTAATATTTAAAACAATAAGAATTATGACAACTTTTATGGATTGCATTGCATATTTTTAATTTATTACTTCTTAAAGATATTTTCAAATATTATTTAATATAAATTAGGGTTTTCTTTGATCAAAAATAAACGTAAAAATTCATTAAAAAAACCCAAAAAATATCACATCAAATCCATTTCATTGCAACTTAGAGTTGAAATTCAATTTCATTGCTGAGATCATCCATCACATTTTGGTTTTCACTTTGTCAACTGTGTTTTTGCCGCCACGGAAAGACCTCCTCCCCCTGAAAACCCTCCCTCCCCCAAGGATGATGCCGCCGTCTGACTGGCTGATCCACAAATATTTGTATTCATTTCATAATAATAATTCAGCGAAAGCTTGCAACATTGTCTGTGGGCATGGGACGCACTGCAGGTGACCTTCGGTCGGCGCAGCATGACAGAGAGAGATAGAGACAGAGAGAGAGAGCTATCAACCCCCATGAAATCCCCTCCCAACTACACCTCTGGCCAATTGCAAGTGCACCGAATAAATGCGACCTTGTTCCACACTGCAAATCTGTGCACGGAGCTCTCTAGCTTTGCATTGCTGTGTCCAGCTGTGTGACGACGCGTAATTGCAAAAACAAAACAGAAAAAATACATAAATAAAAATAGTAAAAACAAAAAAAAAAAAAAACTGGTGAAATAAAACAAATCACAAAGGGTGGCGGGTGTAAAAGTGTCAAAGTCAACGCAGTAAACGCAATTTAAAGAGTTCAACTGCGTGCGTCTATGTGTGTGTCTGTGTAAATTGCAAAAGATTACGCATACGCAGTGGTGTCCCTCGTCAATTGTTTTATGTTCCTTGGGCTTGGTTCATTCATTCTCCCGCGGGTGCCAACTTTGATGACATTTGCCTTTGTAGTCGATCCGTGCCAGGGCTCCTCTATATATATATATATTCCCATATCCCCAGGCTTTGCAGTTTTCGCAGCTATTTACAGATTTCCCACAAGTTCGCTCTGCCCTCCCTCGTCAGACAATTCATTCTTGGTGGGCGGGTTGAGCTTCAGGGTGTTGTGTTGTGTGTGTGTGTGTGTGTGGTCGAGGGAGTGTGCTAAGCTCACAGTCATAAACAAGTCAACGCAACATGTCCGATTAGTAGTGCAACCACCGACTGGCATTCGTCACCCAGTGCCTAAGCCTAAGATGCAACTCTAATCTGCACTCCGAGAAATACATCTGTGTGCATATCCTTGACAGGAATACCATAATGGGAATAAATTGCAAGATTTTCATGCAGATATGACTTGGAATTAAACACTTAAATGGAGGAGATTTTATCTACTTTGATGGGGTTATAAATCGTTTCAAATGAGTAAAACACTAGAAAGTAGCTAAAAATATTCAACATAAATAATAAATGATGATCCTGATAAATATTCAGTAAATCCAAGTATATGAGTTTTAATAGATATAACTATAAAAAATGTATTGTCTTAATATTAAAGAGTTTACTATTGGAATTAGCTTGTAAAATTTACAGATTAAAGTAAAAAAAATGCAGATAAAATTAAAATTATTTAAAGGTTTCAAATAAAAGATGACATGAATTATGTCTAAATGTAACCAAACTCCAATTAATTCAATAATTTTAAATAAAACTGTTAGAACATTTTTCTCTTACAATAAACATTTTCAGAAAATATCTTAAATTAAATATTTAAACCAATTAAAAGTCTACATTTCTATCTGCACTTTTAAAAATAAATTAAAATTAAACCAACTTCACTGAAGCACTGTGAATAAGATTCAAAGTTTATTTTAAAATATTTCAAAATATATCTCCTACATTTAATCAATAAAGAAATCTCTCTTGTATCTTTAAATCTAGTACCAAGCTTAATGAAGGAAGCCCTATTTTTTATGAGTGTAGCGAGCTTCTATTGGCGCTTTTTGTTCGCTGCTCTGCTCAGCTCGGTCACATTTGCTTGCATTACGAAATAATTGTAAAGCGCACGTCACTTTTCTATAGGCCTTCGTCTGTCTATCCGCTCGCTCTCTCCATATAGCCAGTCCCCTCTGCCTCTGCCCCTGTCTCTTTCTCCATAGATCCCTCCAAACAGCCTAGTGTCTCCCCTCC
>VNJR01010660.1:0-88944 GCA_008042585.1 Drosophila punjabiensis
GCAGGGTATTATAATTTCAGTCAGAAGTTTGCAACGCAGTGAAGGAATCATCTCCGACCCTATAAAGTATATATATTCTTGATCAGCATCAACAGCCGAGTCGATCTAGCCATGTCCGTCTGTCCGTCTGTCCGTTTCTACGCAAACTAGTCCCTCAGTTTTAAAGCTATCTGAATAAAACTTTGTATATAGTCTTCTATATACTCTCACTCGTATATAAGTCGGAACGGGCCGGATCGGTCAACTATATCATATAGCTGCCATACAACCGATCCGTAAATTTTAGAAAAAAAATTATAATTTTGTCAGTTTTCAACATAATTTCTTCTACTTTGAGATACAAGTATTTCATATTTTTTCAGAATTTTGTTGTAAATTTCATAAGAATCGGACGACTATATCATATAGCTGCCATACAAACGATCCGTAAATTTGTTGAAAAAAAATTATAACTTCACTATTTTTCAACATATCTAGATCAACTCTCGAATATAAGCTATATTTATTATTATGGATTTTTAGATTAAATTTTATAAAAATCGGACTACTATATCATATAGCTGCCATAGGAACGGTCGGGAAATTTTTAGAAAAAAAATTATAATTTTGTCAGTTTTCAACATAATTTCTTCTACTTTGAGATACAAGTATTTCATATTTTTTCAGAATTTTGTTGTAAATTTCATAAGAATCGGACGACTATATCATATAGCTGCCATACAAACGATCGGTAAACGTGGAGAAAAATTAAATTCTACTTTACATGTAAAAATGTGAAAAAATGTAAAAAAATGTAAAACTGTAAAAATTGTATGTATATGAAAGTAGTTCATATTATATTATATTGGGATAGATTATAATTTATACAATTGGAATCTGCAAGGGTATACCAACTTCGGCGTGCCGAAGTTAGCTTCCTTTCTTGTTTTTTTTTTGTCGTTCTTATTTTTCCTTTCTCTGAATTCGTTTTTCATTTTGGTCCGTTCGTCGTTGTCGTTGTCGTTGCCGTTGCCGTTGTCGTTGTCGGTTTCTCGTTGGCTTCCTTTTTGACCATTAATAGGTGTACTTATATGCTTAATGGAGTGCCACTCCGCATTGTCTGTCCCTCTGTTTGTAAGAGTGTGTGTGTGTGTGTTGTGTGTGTGTGTGTGACATAGTTAAAATTGCATTCACTGCGGGAACTGATGATGGGCGGTGGCGCCTTAGTGGCTCACTAGCGCACTGGTTCCCAGGACCTAGGGGTCAACCTTGGTTCTAGGGACAGAAGGGCGACATGGCGACCGTGATGCTGCTGCTGCTGCTTCAGCTGCTTCTGCTACTGTTGTTGTTCAATGTGTGGTAAATAGTTTGCATTTGACTATTTGCCATAGTTACACAGGTAAAAGTGGGCGTGGCCAGAGCTCATTTCCCTCATTTCCACACCAGCAAAACGAACACACTCACACACACTCAGTTGAGCTGAAATGGCCCCTCACATGCATACATGCATTGGGTTTTTAAGCTTTAAATTAGTTGAGTAAATGCAGCACACAGCTATGTATATATCCATATATATCTGAATATATGTAGATACATATATATGTACACAAAGGTGAGCACAGCTGGACAGAACGTTTCAATTTTGGGGCAAATGAGACACATTTGTGGCAGCCAGGGGTTTCGCTTCGCCTGTTTGCCCAACTCTGGTTAATTAAAGCATAAAAGTATTTCATTTGAGGCCATATTATTGACCATATTCTAATATCACTAATATCACTTTTCAAAATTAAATTCCTTATTTGCAAGTATTTATTTATTAGGGTTGCCAAATAATAATATTCAATGTGAAAACATTTGGCGTTTATTGATTGAAAAACCACAGGCAGGAGCAGTTAAAGAGTTCTCTAAATTAATTATAAAATCTATTATATTACATTCTGAAATTCCCAATATATGTGTAGCATGTATTGTATTTCTTTAATTTTTATACTCTTAATGTTGTTGCAAAATAATTGTTTATTAACGTTTAAGCCGCACATAAACAAGAGCAGATTGGTGTCCCGCACATATTATTGATTATTCATAAATAATACATTGCTCCCTGGTCCATGGTCTAGAGTAATAATGTACAATTTATGCACTGTATGTAAAGATCTTATAAATAAACACGAAAATTATGTCACAATTGAGATAAATAAATTATCCCGCAACGTCGGAGCAGACGACTTTCGACGAGTGAGTGTGGAATAATTGAATGGGACTCGAGTGTCCCAATCTGTCTCAAAGTATGCAACAATATTTGATTATTGCCACAATTAGGCTCCACCCCATTGCTCCTCCAGCGCTCCATCCTGGCCTGGCCTGCCCACAAAATATTATTAATTCAATTTGCTAAACTATTTGACTGCTTAAGTTGCTCCACTTGAACATGACACACAATCTGCACGGGGCAACATCGTCCACAGTCGTTCATGTGGGCATTGCTATATGCGTCTGTGTGTGTGTGTGTGTGTGGGAGTGTTGAATGTGGACACTGAGAGAAAATTGGAGGGTTCTATCCTTGGAATATTTGCTTATAATTGGGCTTGCTTAAAGTGTTTAGTGATTAAGAACAATATGAAGAAATTCAAATATATAAACAAAAGTTTCTAAATTTGTATAAAAATGTATGTATAATGCTTTAATATTTATTTATCATATTTTAATTTTTCAAATTAAATAAATTAGATTCCCAAAACTGATAAAATAAATAATTTTCATAAACTCCTAATACAATTTAAAAAAGATTCTTCTTAAAAAACATTTCTTTGGCTGCAATTCTAACATGATACTTTCTTAGTTTCTTTTTTAGATTTTAACAAAGTAATTTTCCTTCCGATTCCACTACCTTTTCAGTCACAAAAATTTCTCCCAGTGCCTGCGGCGTCTGTTGTCTATGTTTATCAATCTATTGCGTTGTTGTTGATGATGTTGTTGATGTCCGACCACGAGCAATTGTTTTTGCATTGCACTGCATGACAATTTGTTGCTCTCTCTGTCCGAGTGTGTGTGTGTACTGAGTGTGGGTGTGTGTGCGTTGTGTGTGGGTGCTCCATCTTGAAGATATATGGCTGAGATATGGAATAAATTGCAGGCACCTTCGTCCTGCCAGTGCCATTCCGGTTTTGCCTCTTCGATTTGCCTCTTAGCCAAGCACAAAGTTTTGTGGACAGAACACTTTGGCTTCCAGCTAGCACAACCCTGGCACACTTTACAACAGTGTGAGTGTGTGAGTGTGTGTGTGTGTGTGTGTGTATATGTAGCCTGCTGCATATGCCACAGATTGCAGATAGTAGATAGATGGCCCTGGACCCCAAGTTGCTTCCGCCACTCCCTTAACCAGCCACAGGACCTGACCCAGACCAAGTCGGCACGGACTGTACTGTACTGTACAGTACAGTGCGTTTCGGTGCTAGTTACCTTTTTTTTTTTTTTTTGTTCTTGGCATAGAATAATATTTCAAGTGTGGCTTTGACAATTGCATTAGTTTATTTGATATTCCCCAGTTAAAACCATAATAGATTTATGGCTTTAAATAAAAGAATTTGCATTTCAATTAGAAATCAAAGGAGTTGAAGGATATATGTGTATATATTTCTGGCTTGTTCCACTGTAGGAAATGTAGTCCTGTGTAAATCTAAGCTTAGACGGAGAAGAACACAAGTTTGAAACTGTTCTAAAACTTATGGTCGAAGCTAATACATATATGCACTTAATCCATGGACAAGTCGGCTTGGCTTTTTCCCGGAATCTTGGTATTTTTCCGTGCCTTCTTTTAGCATTTCCTTTTTTTCACCATCAAATCGCAGTTCTCAATATTCATGTGTGTGGATGTGAAACCCTATCTCGCTCTCTCCCTCTTTCTTCTCTAGTATCCTTTTTGGTCTGAGTTTCCCCTTTTTTTTCTCTTTTCTTTTTAAAAGGAAGGGAACTTGTAAGCATGTCTAGTATGCTATATGTTTGCATATTGTCTACGAAATGCCATTTGAATCCCAGTCACTCTGTCTGTTGGCTCTTTTCCCTCTCTCTATGTGTGTGTCCTTGGTCCTTGTCGCATCCTTGTCTCCCTGGCTGCGCTTTGAATACTCATATGACACACACAGTGTGTAAGTATATAAATATCCCGTTGCTCCCTTACAGAAATGGGGGAAAAAATGCAGTTTGATTTATAGAAATATAATATATTGTTTATCCGATGCTTCAGAATCCATTTGGAGCACAAACATATATATATATTTTGGCAGCAAGGATGAGGATGAGGCATTGGGGAATTGATGCGGGCTTTGGCATTTCTGGCTAATCAATTATAATGATAATTTAATTAGTTTAAACAAACAATAACAATACTAGCGCAACTGATTTATTTGTGCAGTTTTTTGTGTGTCTTTTTGTTTTGTGTGGAATTGGGTTTATTTACGATATATCTAGATTATATGGAAAATAGTAAATTATTTTTATTTAAAAATTTTAAAAGCAAATGTTCTGCTTAAATGAAGAAATATCTATTTAAGGATTCCTTAAATTAAAAAGAAGAGAGAAAAATCCAATTAAATTTGGAATAATGTCTTAAATAAAATTAATAAATATTTTTGATATATATTTATAAAATTGAATAACTACCTTCTTTTGTATTTTTTTAGTACTCCTAGAAATCTTTTTAAATACAGCTTTCTAATATCAATAACTTTCCCTAAGCTGTCATCGTATTTTAAGGGCCAATTAAATTGAGCCATCTGAGTCGGGACTTTCTATTTATTAGCTGCTATATATATTTCATATATATTCTTACTCCCGGATATTTTTGGCCAGGTTTACCTTCAGGAAACGTAATTATAATGTACTATATATACACACTGGCACACGGGGCACCCTTAAGCAAATTTCCTTTGATGGGGTGTGTTTTCGGGTTTTCTTTTTCTTCCATTTTTTTTTTATTTTTTGAGGGAGGAGGTCCTGTTGTAATCGTCGCAAGCCGCCAGCGAAAACATTTGGCACGTGCTTGCGCTAAAGTTTCAATTGCGGCCAGGTCCTTGGCCTCCCCCAGGACATGCGGTCAATCATAAATTGCCTTAGCGAAAAGCCTTCGCCAAAGCGTAAACAAGTCGACGCGCAGTCCTGACATTATTATATTTGCACGAAAAAAAGACGACGACAACGGTGTGGCGCTGGGGCAGGTAACACATTTTCCCTTCTCTTTTCTCAGGTTTTTTTGTGTTACTCTCCTCTTTTTTTTTTTTTCTTTTTTTTGAAAACCCAGCAGAGGGGTTGGGAAAATGCTCTTCGCTGGCGAAACACAAATATTAAATGCCGCAAGGTGTACGGGGCCCGTGTTGAGGCTTCAGCAAAAAGGGGCATAAATTGTGTGCCACTATATATATATATATGTGTGTGTGTGTGTGTTTGTATATATATATAAATAGGAGTGTGTGGCAGCGTTTTAGCTGATTTTATGTTTGCAGGCAGACACACAGTCCCCCCGCCGAAAAGTAGGCCACACTTGTGTGCTGCTGCAAGCTTTTCAAGTTTAGGCCAACTAACATATGCCGGCTTGAAGCGCTTGAAAGATGGCCGCGATAATGAGCGGGACAATCAAGGGGGGCGGTGAGGGGTAAATGGTAAAGACCCCCCTTCTACCTCCCCCCAGTTTGTGGCTGGGTACATAAGCTGGCGGCAGCGACACAACATTGTAATCATTATCAACATAAACAAATCAGCAAAAAGGAAACCCTAAAACAAAACAGCTAACAAAAAATAGGTAGCAAGGGGAAAAGTGTATGTTATTTATATGAAAAGGGAAAATACTCTTATTAAATTAAATGCTTAAAATAATATTAAAATTATAAGAGGGACTAATGGGAGGGTTCTTGTGTTTTAAGTAAAAATTAAATCAAAGAGCAATGTCAAGCTACAAATGAATATATTTTTCCAAATATTCAATAACCAACTAGTTTCCAGCTAGAACCCCTTGAGAATTATGGTCCAAAACAAGCCTAAACTTTGCTTAAATTTATTTAGTTTATATTCTTGTTAATTTTTAAGCCTCAAAAATTTTTTAGCAATTTTTAAGCCCCAAAAAATTATACCAAATATACAAAATTCGAATATAAGCCAACTTTCCAGCTAGAACTCTTAGAGAATTATAATTAAAAATAAGCTTAAACTTAAATTTAGTCAGTTAATTTTAATTCTTTTTTTATTTTCAAACTTTTGATGTTATTTTAACAACCTGTAAGACCCCGTTTCCAACAGGTAAACAGTCATTAAAAAAACCTAGATAATATATATTTTAAGCTTTGGCCTGACATTCCTAACGAGCTGATCGACTTTATTTTAATACTTCTTTTACACAACAAAAAAAAGGGCGTTTCGTAACGAAAATAAATAAAATCAAACGAACGGAAATGGGGAAAAGGAAAACAAGGGGAAAGCCAAAGCATTCACAAAGGTAAGCCGACCAGACAAAAGAAAAGCCATTCGATAAGGAAAACTGCGATGGATGAACCTATCATTTCCCCGCCCGCCCGTTCTGGCCATTCTACCATTTTACCATTTCACCTGTTTGAACTTTGCCTTTGACTTTTAGCGTTCGTTCTGCTTTTTTTTTGCCTTTTGCCCGTGTCAGTTGAGTTTAGATTTAATCAGCATGGAACTTATGTACAAGGCTAGGTTGCTGCAGGACGAGGCTACAGGACGAGGCAGGATAAACACGGGCCAAGCCAGCGCGACTCGACCACCTGTTGTCTGAGCTTCTCCTTCAATTGCCACATTATCAGTTATGCGCTTTGATATCTGATAAGCCCACATCAAAAGGCGCCGTGTTTTCCAGGCCAAAAAAAGAAGCAAACAGAAAACACAAAAAAAAAACGAAAAAGGAAAAGTCAGCAAGCTAAAAAATAAAGCTGGCCAAACAAACAGACACCCACGCACACACACGCCCACACACCCATACAGAGGAACAGCAACAACAACAACAAAAAAAAGGCTGCCACATACGCCCACGCACAGTGGGACAGGTGGGTTGTACATAAAAAAATAAATAAAAAACAAGAAGGTAAGCTGAATTTGGAAAGCCGAAGCTGGTATGCTCTGCCGAATTTTAAATCGATGAAAGCTTAATTAAAAATGCCTTAATTTCAACTCGTAAAACGGTTCTGCCTTGGTTTTTAGAAAGTTAATAAATTTGTATACTTAATTTAAAATTTTTAAAATTTAAAACTTTCCTTTTTTTGACAACTTTTATGAATTAACTCCTTAAAAAAAATTTTTAAAAATTGGGTAAAAAATATATACAGAATATATGTGATTTATAGGATCGGAAATAATTTCTTAACTGAAATTATACAACTCTAAAAGGGTATGAATGAAATATGAATAAAGATATATGATATTAATATATAAAATAATAAATAAAATTAATATATAAAATTGTCTGTAACTCATTATTAATTTTATAATAAATAAAACAAGTTAATTAGGATTTTATTTATGGTTAGTGATTTTTTTTTAAATATTTTAAACTTCACTGAGATCTTAAAAATAGGTATCCAAAAGTCTTCATAATTTTCAAATTCCTTAAAAAGTATTTCATAATATAAATAAGTTTTAAATCTCTAAATAAGCTAAATATTAGCTGCAAAAGTTAGCTAATATTAATATACAAAATATAAATTAGTAATATACTTAATATTTTAATTTTCTTGATAAATTAAAAATTAACCTTACAAAATAAATGATAAATAAATCCAAAAACATATTCCAGTCACTGTGCTAAATGGTTACATCCATAAAAAGAAGATAAACAAAATCCAAAGTTAGCCTTGCCTTCTCAACGGATTTTCCCCCGTGTATGTGCATGTCCTTTCTCTTCCTGACTGCTGTTGTTGTTGTTATTGTTGTTTATGCTGTTTTTGTTGTGTGGTGCGAACACGAATTTGGTTTTCTGGCTTGTTCCCACCAAAAGGGAGGCGACTTTTCCTTTAGTTTTAATGCGATTTTTATGCACAGCTTCAGCTCAGAGAAATAAAAACAAAATAAAAGAAGTAAGAAACAAAAAAAAGAGAACCAAAAAAGGGAGAAAGCTAAAAAAGCTAAAGAAAAAACTAAAAGTAGGAAGAGACAACCGCGGAGCAGTGACACCTAGACCTGATGAACTAGTTGCCACTCAATGTCCTGTTGGGCTGCCCATCTGGACAGCTTTTCCGAGCGCTCCTTTTGCAGCGTTTTGTATATTGTTTTCCCCTCCCTCCAGGGTTTTTTTTTCGGGGCTCTCCTCACTTCTGACAGCCACGCGGGTCTACTAAATAATTTCGTTAGCAGCACAGAGCAAGTTCCGAAAAAATGCGAGCGAAAAGTACAAAGGAAAACGAAATGTAAAGAAACAATAGGAGGAAGTTTTCAAAGGATAACAAGTCGATGAAGAAATGCTCTAGGAAGAAGTTGACAAATAAATTGGAATTTAATTTGTTACAAGCCGAAAGCTTGTAAACAACAATTAATATTATAAAAGAATGAAAGAAAGATTGCAACAAAGATTCAATAATTTATTTTCATTTCAAATAACTCTTATTTTAATTTTATTTTTATATAAACTTTATAAACTTTACTTTAATTTAAAGTTGACTTGTTTTTTATTAATTTATCAAATTAATTAAGTTATCTTTATTAGTCCATGTACTTTCCCAGTCACTGCTGAGTTCTCAGGTAAGCTTTCGGGGTAATTTTTCCTTTCCGTTGCCTCCTGTTGCTGGCGGAGATGCGTATGGATGCTGGATGTGCCAGCTGTGCGGCCACTCAAATAACAACAATAAAAGCAACAGCAACAGCAGGAGCAGGAGCAGGACGTCCAACAACAACAACAACAACAGCAGAGTAAACAAACACATACATAAGCACTTTGCCAGCTCCAGAGCCATTCCTCATGGCAGCGCTTGGGTCCTTCATCCTCCTCCTGCTGTGTCCTGCTGTCCAGTCGCTTCTGTTCTGTTGTTTCTAATCCCATTTTAGCTTAAGCTTTTTTTACGCACTGAAATATCGCCATCGCGGACGACTCTTACACACACACNACACACACACACACACACACACACACACACACACACACACACATACACATTACACATTACACATACAAATACGTGTTGTCCACCTGTACGGGCAGCACAATGGCCGCGCGGAACACCGTGTTTTTTCCGCTTTTATCCCTCTCTTGTTATTGTTTCGCTCGCGCGGCGCAAAAGCAGCGGAGAAAGCAAAAAACAAAAAAAGCAAAAAGAGAAAAAAGATATAGTCTCTGTGCTCTGGAGTCGAGTGCCTGGTTTTCCGACTATATGATACCCGATAATTAGATTGTTTTATTTGCTTAATTGCCGAGTGTCGAGTGGTCTTGGAGTTTGTCCTAAAAAAATGAAGTTAATGAGTCTTTGTTTTTGGAATTGTTTACAAGAAGTTAATTGGTTATTTTTATGCTTTTTACTGATATTTGGGGTTTGCTTTATTAATTTAAAAATTAACATCATTCTCTATTCATAAAGATGTAAGTTTATTTGATAAAAAATACTAAGGAATAGTTGCTTTCAAAAAATTTTAAGTTTTTTAGCAGCTTAAAAATATTAAAAAAATAAAAAAATTCAACAAAATATGCTTAAGTATATTGATTTGGGAAGTTAAAATAAAATGAAATAAAATAAAATGAATAAATCAAATCAAATAAAATCAAAATAACTCCGTAAGATTGCTTATGTCAAAAGTTAAATTAAAACACATTTTTTAATGGTATAAATTAAGTTTTAAAAAACGGTCACACTGCGTATACGTAATGCCAACTCCCAACATTGCGTATACGTCGTTTTCATAGCAAACATTTCAATTGTCTTTAGTTTTTGTATAATCCAAATATAATCCAAAGACTATCTGAAATGACATTTTACAAGTTTTAATAATAATAAAACATAAATTTATATAAATATTCCATAAAGACAGAGAGTGTTACCAATCTTAAGGTAACACTCTCTGTCTTTATGGAATATTTATATAAATTTATGTATTTTTATTATGAAAACTTTAAATATGTCACTCAAGATAGTTCTGATTACAGAAACATAATTATGTTGTAAATAATTAAATAATTATATATACAATATAAAATTGTTCGGAGCATAATAATCATTTATTTAAAAAAAAATATTCTAATAAATTTATTAAAAAATATAGTTTGAATAATTAGTTACTTAAAATAATTAAAACAAATAAAAGTCTCGTAACCTAAAACCATGCTCATTTTCTTTTATAAATCAAGGCACTCACCTAATTCTACTTAATTATTTACATTTCACTTCTTAAAACAGATTTCCAGGGTAATTTCCAGTCTAATAATAATCGTAACTGGCTCAGCTAACCTGCAATTTTCATATTTCCTTTACGTTGCCACGTTTTCTGTTCGCTTTGCACAGCCAGCCACGCCCTTTTTTCTAGCCAAAGTCCTTGGCTGCCGGCTTGGTGTGGGTGGCAGCCGGCAGCCGGACCCAGCTCCTTTGTCACCTGTAGACTAATTGCTCACCGGCAGCAGGCAGCAGGAGCTGTGGCACAGTAGTAGCTTTGGAGCCGGTGACAAAGTGTTTTGACCTCCGCCACCGCCACCGCCTCCTCCACGGCCTTCTGCTTGCCACTTTACCCCCTCTACCCCGCTGCCACTCTGCATATGTCTAGGCAATCAAGTTGACATGAAACTCATAAAAGTACAAGCCAACTGAAGGGAAATGGGAAATGGAAACTCGGCGAAAAAAAAAAAAAATGGCTCAAGTCGAAAAGTTGAAAATCAGACAGGAATCAGACGGCAGGGAAACTTTTTCTCTCCCTTTTTCTCCCTTTTCTCCCTTTTTTTCTCCCATTTCTCGCAAATCTTTGTCAAATTTAATGAGCCCAAAAATCGCGACTTCTTAGCGACCCACTTTTGTTGCCCAGAAAACAGCAAAAGTCGGCCGGAAAATCCACAAGCAAAGTTTTTTTCGGGAAAATCCACACACCCACCTCCTTACACCTCCTCCCCCTCTCCTCTAAACCCCCTGCTGCCTGACTGGCTGACTGGCACTCAATGACAATCAGGCGGGGACTCAAAACAGGCAACAGACTGTGAAATGTTTTGCAAGTGGCAACAGCGAGAATACAAATAAAAATGAGAATAAAAATGAAATCAAATCAAGTAATATAATACACAGATATACACTGAGCGCTAGAGAGATATTTGTTGCAAGTGAAAATACACGTATATTACGTATACGCCAAGGAGGCTGCGTTCGAAATAATAAAGAGCAGAGCGACGAACGGCCGAGGGGGGGCGGGAAAAGTCAATAAGGAGCGGGCGCTGGGAAATGGGAAAATTGAAAAAGCGACAAGGTGAAAGCTGTTGCTGATGCTGCCTCTCCTTTTGCTGTTTTTGTTGCTGTGTCTACATGGAAATTACAACACGCAGCACGTAACCCGCCCGCCTCCTGTGGCCACGCCTCTTACTGGCCGAACACATATAAAATGCATGGATTGTTAAAAATAAATGCCTAGCGCAATATTTTTAAAAGTTTCTCTTTTCCAACTCACCATTTTCCAGGGCGCTTTTGTGCGCCGTTTCTTCGTGTATTTTGTTTTTTTAATTTGCGTCACGCAAAAAAAAAGAAGAGAAGAGAAAAATATACGAAAAAAAAAAACGAAAAAAAGCAACAGCAGGGGCGGGGTCCTGTGCGTATGTGTGTGTGTGTGTGTGTGTTGCGCCTATCAGTGAAAGCAATAAATTTTTTAATTTTATATGTACGTTGCGTCAGGCAATTTTTTTCATTAATTTTTTAGTGGCCACTGAATGAAGAGGAAGGACTGACTCTATGAGCCACACATCGAGAGGCGGGTCCTAAGGATAATAATGTAAGGATTATATGGCAGCAAAAGCATAAAGTCCCGACCAATCAAAACATAATGGTGATAAAGGTCAAACCAGATAATATAATATATAAGACAGGATGAGAGAAAGAAAAGAAGACTTACAAAGTAATAAGACAGATTCCCAGAGATTTGATAGTTAATTTATATAAATTAATTTCAATTTTAGCTCAAGAACTTTAGTGTAAGTATTCTGAAGTTCTTGAGTTACGATGGGAATTAATTTATATTACATAAATTAAGAATAAAATCTCTTATTAAATAAGTTTTCTTCTATGTAAATTAATAATTGTGATAAACTTATAAGTAATGATCAATAACATATATATTCTATATTTCACAACTATAATTAAATAATGGTAAAATGAATAACACCAAGAATGGTAGCATACTTCCGAGACACAAAAGATAAAGAAAAGCACAGTTTTCCTTGAAGTAATTATAACAAGAAAATTAATAAACCAAAGATTTAAAAATATTTTATGTTCCAAGCTTTGTAAGGCATTTAAATAATTGTATTTTATTTTCGACAAACTTTTGAACAATAAAAATATGTATTTATATCACAGATAATGTCCTATTTAATTTGATTATTTTTTAAGCAACTTATTAGCTCTGAACACTTATTATTTTTCAAGTTTTCTTAAAAAACAAACCTCATAAAGTTACAAAAAATAAATGAAATTAATATCACAGATAATGTTCTATTTAATTTAACATTTTTTTAAGCTGCTTATTACCCCTAGAAAGTTTCTATTTCTAATGTTTTCTCATTAAAAACACCTCAAAAATTAAAAAAAAAATAAAATCTAGACAAGTAACATTTGAAATATGATTAAACTGTTACTACAGCCTTGATACAGTCCGGAAATTGCAATGGTAAAAAAATAAAATAAACCGATTGCAACAACAAGTTATTGGGCCAAAGAACTGGTTTATAAAGCCATTGAGGAGCAGAGAATTTCATGTATGTATATGTGCATGGGTGCATGTGTATTTCGGCATTTCTATTTATGGGGGCTTCCCCCATATCCCATATCCCATATCCTGCTATACCCCCCATACCCCCCTAGTCCCTGCCCTGGACAGGGGATACTGCCATACCATATTTCCCTGAAACTGCTCGCTCTGAATTCCGATCCGCTTGCAATATTTTTGTTGTTATTTGCTGTTTATTTGTTTCATTTTGAAGTGTTGTTACTTTATTTTCCACCGCTTTTCCCTCTGCTTGTTTTTTATGTTTTATTATAGGTTTTTTCCTTTTCTATTTTCGTCTCTCTCTCTCTCTTTCGGACGTTCCTTTTTTTTCCCTTGGCGTTGAAAAAATAAAATTGCGTTTTACGCAAATCATTTTTAATGAATTTTAATATCGCTTCGATGCTGTTGTTGTTGCTGCTGTTGCTGGTTGGTTGGTTGGTTGGCAGGACATGCATACAGCCAGCAACAACAACAACAAGAACGGTTAGGTCATTAAATTTTAAATGAATTTCGTGTTGGAGCTGTGCCGGCACATAGGTAAAAATCGTAGGCACCAGCCACGCAATACAGCCGGGATATATATACATATATATCTATATATATATTGTACCTATATCCTATATATACAAGTAGAACTTGGTGGGCCATAAATGCGGTCTCAGCTTTCATTCCAAGTCCAAGAATCAGCAGCTGAACGCGGCAGCGAACGCCCTTGCCTAGGTCATTTTTCTTTGGCCAGAGGATACCCTGTAGGAATCGGGGGATGTTGTTGTTGTGACCATTGCAAAGGAGATTTTTGCATTATAAAAATTATTTTTAAACCAAACTGGAATTGGGTGTCTTGAAGATATCACATTTATGGTTTTTTGATTAGTTTTTGATACACAAAAGTATTCATTTTCTTAAAACAGCCTCTAAATGGGTGATAACTTATTAGATTGCTTACTAATATATTTATTTCAAAGATAACTATAGTAAAAGTATGTAATATAATTTTATACATTTAGTTTTATTTATTTTTATTAATATTTATATTAACCTTGAGTCAACTTATAATTTTTCTAGTATATATTTTACAATATATTTGTAATAATTGCTTCAAAAAACCCCTAAGATGGCAGACAATTTATTAGTTTATTTATTAATCTATTTTTTTGTAAGATAACTATATCAAAAATATTTTAAATAATTATTTAAATTTGTTATAATTTATATTTAGTTATATTTACATAAACTAATGCCTAATAAATAGACTCTAAATAAAAGGTAAGTTTATAGTTTGCTTTTTGAAATATTCATGCTAAATTTATCATAACAGAAAAAGTTTATAAATTTCTTTGGCATTTATTGTCAACATTTTATTTTTATTAAGTTATTTTTTTTGATTATTTTTAATGTTTAAAAACATGTCAAATACATTAAATATTTGTATATATGTAATCTAAATGTTTTTAAAAATTAACAATAGTCTATTTCTTTTGCCATAAGTGTAAATCTAACTTTATATAAATTAAAACAAATGTAAACCATTATTTAAAATATTTCCCTACATATATTCCATTTCCAAAAGTTGCAAATAAATATCCAGACCAAGGATACCATCCTGTCGACGTGTTCCTGGCGGCATTCACCTGCTCCTGGGCTGCTTTATTCCCAGGTCTCTCACTCATTCTTTTTTTTTTTATATATTTTTCCTGCTGACTTGCAGCTGTTAAACAAATAGCTTACTTCTGTCCATTGTTGCTGTTGTTGTTGTTGTTGCTGTTTTTCTCTCTCTGTAATTGTTGTTGTTGTTGTTGTTGTTGTTGCTGTTGTTGTTGTTGTAGCTTATTGTTAGCCAGTCGCCAATGTGGAATTGGCAGTTTATTTTTCACTTTCGTGGAGGGGCCCAAGTGGAAAAACAATTATATTTTATGATGGCCAAAAAACGGGAAAATTGAAATGGCAGCAGCAGCAGCAGCCGCAAGTTGTGCGGGTGTCAGGGGGAGGGGCAGGGGCAGGGGCACAGAGGAGGTGTTCCGGAAAGGTAAGCTAAAATTTGGCCATTTCATTAGTCGTCCAGAGAGATGCAATCGCTCAGGTGAGCTTCAGCTTCATGCAGGTAAGCTGCTTATCGCACTATCAGTGCGAATGCAGCCTCTGCCTCTGCCAGGGAAAATCAGATGAAAATATCTGGGAAAATCTCTCTCTAAAAAAAAACACTAAAAAAAACTGCCAAAATCAGCGAAATGCGAAAATGTTGATGACTGACACGGGCTGTGAGCAAGTTGCTCACCACTCCGGCCAAGTCCTTGCCAGTGAGTCCTTGCTAGTCCTCTCGGCTACCATCTCAATCGCGAAATGTCGGACACATAACTCGAAGGCATTAATCATTATAAATCAGACTATTCATTCAAAGATTGGCTATGGAAACCAGCTGCAGACAAAGCACACGGCCAAAAAGGGGGGCTGCCCGAGTTGGGAAATGGAAAATGCAAAGTGGGGGGGTGGAGAGTCGGTCGGGGTAAATTCAGGTGAATGCCGAGGCGAAAGCAAAACAAAATAATGAACGGCACATCTGAAATGCCAAAGCGAAATTCCTCAAATGAACTTCCGCCACAGAATGCAGCAGGAAAAAAAAGGAAAAACACACTCAGAGAGGGGGTTAAGCAGGAGTCTGGGAAAAGCAGCAGCAAAATAATAAAATAAACCAGCCGGCAAGCAAGCAACAACAACAATAACAATAACAACAACAACAACTTGTCCAAAACGAGTGAAAGCAAATGAAAAGCGAGGAAAAGCCCCGCCCGGCATGCCACTCGGCAGGGAGTAGTGTGTACAGTATGGAACATCCCTGCAAGTGCCAACGGTGCGGTTCGGCCCTAGGCTACTCTTTTTTTCCCTACTTTTCTTTTCATTTCATTTTGTTTTCCTCGTTTTTTTTATTTCCCTCTCAGCCAGGCTTTGCTTTTCTTCTGTGTTGTTTAGCTTTGTGGATTGGCTGCTGCCCAATGATTGTTTTGCATATTTTCCGAGAATTGGCTGCCAATGGAAACCCGATCGGGCATCGATAAAATTAACGCACGGCATTTAACAATAAATCTAATGGAACAATTGGCTTTTTAGGAGCTGCTGAAAAATGTTAGTTGTTTATGAATAATAAATGGGGAAAATCAGGCAAACATTTTTTAATATTCTCTTAAGATTATGCAGAAATTTATTTAGAGTAGTTAAAGGTAAGACCTCTTTTTTGAGGAGTTGAATTAATTAATTGATTGTTTGGGCACACTAAATAAAGCAAGGCCAAACAAGAAACTCGATTTAAAAGAGATCATTTACTTAATAATAATAATATTAGCAGTATTTTAATAAATTGCTTTTATAACTAAATCATAACTTTATTATTTGCTTCTTTTAAGCTTGATATAATTTATTTTGTAATAAATCAGGAAACTCGCAATGAAGAGAAAATTTAGTTAATAATATTAATATTAGCAGTATTTTAATAAATTGCTTTTATAATTGCACCATAACTTCATTATTAGCTTCTTTTACATTTAATATAATTTATTTTGTAATAAAACAGAAAATTCGTAATAAAGAGAAACTTTACTTAATAATAATAATATTAGTAGAATTTTAATAAATTGTTTTTACAACAAAATCATAACTTTATTATTTGCTTGTATTAAATTTAATAAAATTTATTGGGCACCCATGCAAAATTTAATTAATGCGAAGCAGTTACAGCTAAACTGTTTTTAGTTTCCTAAAGTAAAGTAAATATTGTGCCAAGGCTCGTTCCACATATATTTTTGTTGATTTTTTTTTCTGTTCTGTTTATAAACAAGCGTTTGTGTTTAGTATTTAATACTTAATGGGTAAACAAACACGGATGGCATGTGTTTGATTTAATATTTTCCCCCCCACAGAGCACAGAGCTCGGTCTCGCCCTCGAACAGCTTGTAATTAAATGGCTTTTGCCGGGGAATAGTTTTTGGGAAAATTGTTTGGAATTGATATTGGACGGTGGTGGTGCATCGTGTTCATTTTCGTCATTTCGCAGCATGGAAATTTGTGGAAAATTGTGAAATTGTGGCCAAATCAACGAGCACACAATTGTCGATGGCTGCCGCCCGAAAGTGTGCTATGCTCGTGCTCCCTCCTGCTGGCAGCTAGAGTGTGTGTGTGCGAGTGTGTGTGTGTGCGAGGCAGCCATTTTGGAAACTTAGCAGCGCTAACAACCGGAAATCGTGCAAGTATTTAAATACAGCCACCAGTGAGCGGTAAGTGCTGCGGATGCCCAGTTAGGGGCAAGGAGAAGGAGGGGTAGAGGCAAGGCGGGGCTATAAACCAACGACCATAACCCAAAAACCGAAATAGATGAAAATTTATTTGAATTGCAATGGCCCTATGTGTGTGTGTACAAGTGTGTGTGTGTGTGTGTGTATGAGTGTGGAAGCTCTTCTCTTAGCCGCTACCGCCCCTTGACATTGTCATCGTTTTGCATTTACATGCACTTACCGTTGTCATTGAAAATGTACATTTGCTTAACCTCCCCCCCACGTCCACGTCCATGCTCCTTGCCCTGTGCCTCATGCCCCATGCCCCAAGCCCCTTCCCTCATACTCAGATAACCTCCTTTCAGATAAAAATTCGACCTCAAGACGGGTTTTACCAGCCACCTGACCGCAGGGGCGTCCCTGTCCGGGGGGGCTTACTTATTATTATATGTATCTATTTATTTATTATTATTTTCTTAATAATATATGCATTTATTTATTTATTATTATTTAATTATTATTACATGCATTTACTTATTTATTATTATTTATTAATTTAAAAAGAATAAATTTAAGCCTAATTTTTAGGGATTTTCAAGATTTTTAGTCTCTTAAGAACTTAAAGGAGCTTGTATAATGAACAAATATTTATAGTTCTTGAATTTTGCAAAGAACTTTAATTTAAAATTTTTTTAAACAAAAATATAATGCTATTTTCTTAATTTATTAAGTTATTTTAACATTTATTATGTGTTTCAAAGTTATTTCACATAATATTTATATTTTTAATTGTTCAAAACAAAAAGTTAAGCATAAAATCAGACTTATTTAAGGAAATTCTGTTATTTCTTACAATTTGTTTTGAAGTTGTAAATTTATTAGTTATATTTAAGCTGTTATAATATAAAATTTTAATGCTAATACCATTCTTGTTTAAATATATTATTTAAAATGTTGATTTTGTTTTAAGTAAAAAATGCTTAAAAAAACTTTATTTAGGAAATCAATTTATTTTGAAATTTTTTAAACTAATTTTATCATTTTGAATTTTTTATCTTAGCTTTTGAATATATATTATTAAAAATTAATTATTTCAAATAAAAATTAATCCGTATAATGTGGACTTTATTTTTGAAAGGAATTCAAATTTCTATTTATTGTTTCTAATAAATATATTCAATTTCTTTTCTATTTACAGTCTCTATACAAATTCCTTTTGTTTCTACTTAGTTTATTTACTACTTCTGTTTAAATTATTTGCCCCCTGCTCTGCCCCGCCACTGTGTGAACTCATCTCTTCTCGGGCATTATCGTTACTCTTAACGTTTTCATAACATGAATTATTGATTTGATTGCTCGTCACAGTGCCCTTCCTTCGCTTCTTTTCGCTCTCTTTCTCTCTTTTTCTCTCTTTCTCTCTTCTCGTATCCCCCCAGCGATTATACATTTTTAATTTGATTCCTTTAGCTTTTCTCGTCTCGCCTCACCTCGCCTCGCTCCTTTTTCACTTCAGTTTTCCCCCCGAATTCGCCGGCGGAAGTGCCGTCGCATATACATACATAAATATGACAAATTAACATTGTTAGCATGCCTGGCCCACAATTAATCATTATGGCTAAGAGACAGAGAGACAGAGAGATAGAGAGGGAGGGAGAGAGGGAGAGAGCCCTGATTGAGGGCTTCTCCTGTGACGAACTGGCGACTGGCGGATGACTGAGTGTGTCTGGCACACGGTTTGACCTTTGACCGGAGTGTCTCCTTCAAGCTGGGAGCCCATATTTTATGCATTAGAAAACCTGATGAATGAGAGGATTTCCCAGGAGGATCTAAATCTGGCATTCAACTATTTATTTTGGGCCTTACAAAAATATATAAATGTGTTACCAAACCCAATTAACCTTTGGCCCCACATTCATTTCCGCTCCAAATGTATTAATCAATGATTACGGTAATTATTAATTAAATATCTTTTTTGGGCCCTAAAAATAGCCCTAATCCCCCCCAATTAATGTTGGTCAATTCAATTTCCGGCCAATTAGGCACTTGGCTTATACGGATTACCTATTTTCATATATATATTTTTTTTTGCAGTTGTCAAACATTTAATTTAACCAAATAAATAAATTAAGTTTGCAACTCATTCGTTTTGTTTGTCTCGATTGGGGGTTTTTTACACTATTTACAATGTTTATTTATTATTTATTTGTTTTTCTTTTTTGGGCTTGACGTGTTTTTATTCTACTGCAGGATTTTGGACCCTTTATAATCAAATAATAATAAATATAGAATGATATTTGTATTTGGTAAAAATGCAGTTCTTTTAAAGGGTTTCTTTTTCTGTATTTATATTTCTTTAAAATCCTGTTTGCTTTTCCCATTTCCATGATTTTTTAACCATTTATTGTTTATTCAAAATCAATTTACCTTCCCCTCCTAACCTTTCTACCATTTCATTTGCGTTTTCGTCCTGAAGTCCTGGCCTTCTTTGTTTCAACATCTGCGAGTGTGTCCCCCGGGCACCATTCCATTCAATTTCATTCCGTTCCAGACTATCAATCAACCTGCCGGGGCTCAATCTCGCATGGCTTGCGGCCCAGACATAAGTCTTGCCCCCGCCATGGCCCCTCTCCCCCCTCGATCAGTGCATAACACACACACAAAACCCCTTCTAATTCGACGACGACCTTAGCCCAGAAAAACAGCTGCTGCTAGTCTGCTGCTGCTGCTGCTAGTGCTGCTGCTGCTAGTGCTGCTGCTGCTACTGCTGCTGCTGCTGCTGCTGCTAGTCTGCTGCTGCTGCTGCTGCTAGTCTGCTGCTGCTGCTGCTGCTGCTGCTGCTGCTTTTCCTACTGCTGCTGCTGCTGCAGTTGGCCTTGCTGTGTCTGCAACTGGCCCAATACAATTGCCAAGTTATTAATGACAAGTCGTATTTTCGCCTGGCCAACTTGTCGCTGGCTTCCCTCACACTCTAACGTTCATTTTTCCCTCCTCTCTACCCAGAGAAATAGAGAGAAGAGGAAGATTCTCTGTATTTCTCTGGGTAGTTTTCGCATTTTCCCCTTTTAAATCGAATCTATAACACAAGCACACACACACAGCACAGGATGGACTATTGCAGTTGAAAATTTCAAATATGAAATTTGCGATTTTCCAAAAAACATCATTCTAAATACTCTTGCGGGTTTACTAGCTTTTAAATTTGGGGTTTAACTGATAGTTTAAATATTTAAAAGTATTTTTTTTTTATTTTTACAAGTAAAAATATTTGTAAACCTTTATTTTTGGTTTTTTAGGCATAAAAAAATATATTTTTTAAGCAAAACTAAAGCCAGTTTAGACTCACTCCCTTTCTCTTATTAATTTAATCTGCTAACGTCACTGTTTCTTATAAAAAAAGACGTAACTAGTTAATAGTTCTTCAACACCCTCTTTGAACCCAACTAATTTCTTAATAAAGTGTACCTTAAAAAACCATAATACCCCTTAGAAAAGTTAGTCGCAAAAAAAAAAACAACTTTCGGTATAGAAAATAGAAACTTTGCATGTGAAAATCTGTTGGCAACAATATTTTATGGACACACTTCACTCGGGCCAACCATAGGTTTTCCAATTGCCCGAGGGGGTTGTGGATTTCCAGGGGGTGCGGGGGCGGACATTTCGATTCAAAAAGAGGGTGCGGGATGTCAGCTCGTGTGTGACCAACCGACCGAGGCTGACTTACCCCACTCTCTCTCCCCCCTTTGCCTACACTGCAATAAATGGCGATCAAAGGCAAATTCCAAATTCTCATTAAATCTGCAAACGAATAAATTCGAAGGGAAATACAAATTTAGTTTTGGCTTAGACCTACATTTCGAGTGGCAATTTAAATTGTAATTAGACCATTTTTTCTGTGTTACAGAATCGCTCCACCCCTGCCTCTACCTCCACCCGCTGTGCCTCCCAGCATGCCTGCTTTTCCTACTTTTCTCCTGTTTATTTTTTTTTCCACTCTCTATCCTTTTCATAAGCTTTTCGCCGGGTCGACATGTGTTGGGTATCAGTGACGGAAATCAATGTCGCACTTAAGCGGATTCCTCAAATTGGCTATATGTTTCTTTATTTTTGTATTCCGTTCCGCTGGATACCCTGTAAAAGTGCGGTCTATGTATGCTTTGGGATTGTTTCAAAAAAACAGGAGGTTTATTTTCTCATATACATACAATTTCCTAAATATTATTATCCACGTGCTGGGTTATTTTTGAAGATATACAAATTTTAAAGGTTTTGACTTATAAATATAAGTTTAAGAACCTTTCCTTTAAAAGATTTAACCTTTTTAAAGGGTTCAGTTATTGTTTCCCAAACAAACTTTCAAAACTTTATGATATGATATTATGATATTTGCACAATATCCTAGTTTCTTGCCTAGAGTACCCTCCAGTTGCCTTGTTTTCTCTGTATTCCTTTTTTTTATATTTTTGTTTTGCGTATTTTTTGTTTCTTTTTTTTATTTTTATTTTTTTTGCTGGCCAGAGCTCTTTCGCCACCATCGAGCATCAAGGCCAGAGAGACGCCCACTGTGAAAATCGAGGCTTCGAGCTGCTGCTGCTTCGGATCCTGCTGCTGCTCCTGTTCCTGCCTGTGCACCTCCTTCTCATCCTCCTCCTCCTCCTGCGCCTCCCCCTGCTTCTGGTAACTATTAAGCCAAATCAACAAACAAACACACACACAGACGGGACACGGGACACAGGACACGGGATACAGAGGCTACACAGGACATGGGGGCTCTGAGGCAGCTGTCGTCGGCGGTAGGTGTCAACAACTGCGAGTGTGTGTGTGCGTGTGTGTGTGGGCGAGATCCACATCCACATGCACAGTCAGAGCAAAGGATGGCTCTGAAAAATATAAGTAACAAATGCCCGACGGAAATCAAGTTGAAATTTCATTGAGTGCAAAGGAAATTCAAACGGAAAACCAAATGAGCGAGCCAAGCGAGCCGCCGCTCCTTTTTCGTTCCAATATCAAGTCCTGGGCTGGGAGTAAGGGGGGGTAAGGGAGGGTGCTACAAAGTCTCCTGTAAAACCCAAAAACCCCAAAAGTGAAACAGGGAAAATGGAGCAGGAGCTAGCAGCAGCCAGAAGTCAGGTTATGAGAGTTGAGGGAGCAATTTAAGTGAGCAAAAATCATATTTTCCCTTTACACTTTTGATAGTGATTTCTGAGTTTTACTTTGCATTTTGTATATATTTATTTTTGTACAAAAATAGATAACTATAATTTGTATAAAATAATATAAGAATTTCTAAAGATTTTAGATTATTTTAGTTGTTTTTTCTTGTCTGCAACAAAGAAGAGAAGTTTAGGAAATTAATGTATTTAAAAATATAAAGAAAAAATCTGATAGCTAAAAGTAATGGGTATCTCAAAGTCGATCACTTTAAACTATAGCTTCTTTATATAACTCCCCGACTTGTTTAATTCATAACTGAAGGGAAAACTTAAGACAAAACACTGGTGTACAATATTAAACAGTCCAATTGAAGGCGTTCTTTTAATGAAATTCATTTTCTCTGCATGATTTCCGCTTTTCCCATGGAGGACTAGTTTCCTTTTCGACCTCCCCCTACTCCTCCCCCCCCCACTGTGCCATTAACTGATTATGCCAAATGCCAAACTCCGGCTGCCGAGAAACGCCTTTAAACACTGAAGGTCGAAATGGTAGCTTCGAAAAGTCAGGGAAATATAGAAAGCAATTTGTTTGAATTTGTATTTAATTAAAATTGAAATAATAAAAATTGTAAATATTGCAATTTATTCAAAAATGAGCTTAAATAAGACTAGCTAGAATAGATAATCAATTACTTATTTTAATATAGTTTTCAAAGCAGCCAAAAAGTATGCAATGTTATAATTTAAATGCAAGTCTGCATTAGAGCTTCTACAGAAATCACTAGAGTTTTAAAATATGCCAAAAAAGGTGCTATAAACTATTTTAAAAAGTATAAAATATTAAAGAGAGTAGAAATCTAGACTTAATTTTCTACCTAAAAAATTTTCTTTCATATTTTATGACACTTTTTAAAGGGATTTCGCAGCCCTAGTGATTTCTCCCGTATTTAATATTCTTATGGAAGGATTTTTAAATTTTCTAACTCATATTTTATTTAATATTTTTCTTAACATTCTGAATAGTTTTGGCTCCCTCAAAATTTAGTTTATTTAATATTTCTCTTACAAGTGTCACTATTTGTTGGTCCCATGACTGTACGCATGAGTATTCACACACACGATGGTTCACAGTTGGCCGCCGTTTGGTGTCGGCATAAATAAATCAAAATGTCGCCGATGTCCTCCTTCGGCAGGACCTTTTGAACGCCGCCCCCCCGCCCCCCTGGTGTATTGTTCTTGGCCTATTGAGGGTAACAAGGTTCGGCATTCCATGTCCTGCAGGACACTGGCTCACAGGCCCGGGCTCAATAGAGGGGCCAGTGTAACGGATTGCCATTTCCCGCATTTTCATTCTGGGGAAAACCTCCTTTTTCGGTTGAGCTTTTTCGGCAAAAACTTTTCGCTTGCGTTTGAATTTTATGCGAGTTTTCGTTTTGTTTTTTTTTTTCTGTTCTTTCTTTTTTTTCGGTTTCTTTCTGTTTGGTTTTTTGGGTTTTGGTTCTGATTTTTCTTTGGATCTTTTGTTGTTTTTTTTTTCTTTTTTTTGCTGTCCCCTTTAGCTCCTTTTAGGGGGGTGGCCAAAGGGGTACCACTGGTCGGCGTGTCGCATAAATTTAAGTTAGGAGCACATTTTCGCACTGCCACCGCCCACCGCCCAGCCTCAAGGACAACCACAGAGTCGCAGTTCCTTTGGTTTACTTAATGCGCCGCTAAAAGTTTCTCTATTTTATTATTTCTGGTCCTCTGTCTCTGCCGCTGCGTTTCCTCTTTCCTTTCCTATTTTTTTTTTTTTTGTGCTTATTTTTTTGGTTCACTTTTGGGCTCGCTTTTTGGTTTGGGTTTTTTTCAATTTTCGCTACTCAAGTAAAACTATTTATAAGTTGTATTTGTCTTGTTTTCCCCAAGGGAGAAGGAAAATGGAGGAGGCACGAATGTGCTTAAGTTTCCCATCGACAGCACTTCGATGGCGATGGCAAAAGGGCAACAAATTCCCATGAATCTGCGCACAATGAATTTTAAAATGGTGAAATAAGGGGGAAATGTACACATTCGAGTAGTCTAGTTTATAAAAAAACCTTTTAAAAACTCATTTCTTAGCATAAACCTTATAAAATATATATATATTAATAAATAATAATAGAAAACTCCCTTTCTACAATCTGCCTCTTGAAAAACTTCATTAAAAATTAAAATTGAGAATATTTATCCGTGTAATAATCTTATACAATTTCATACTGGCAATATATATACAAATAAATAATAAAAAAAAAAGGTAAATAAGATAAATTAATTATAAAAGGGTTTTCATTTCGTTTTCTGTTGTCTTTTCTTCACAAATAACTTCCAGTTTTAGTTTTCAGCTTGGAAATCAATACAAACACCGCCCGGGATTTCCAGTCCACAAATGTGGATCGTATTCAGGGATTTACTTCCAGTGAGAGAGCAGTGTCTCTTCCTATGTTTACATTTCATTTTCAAGGTCAATTAACAGAAACACAACAACTAACGCAGAAGTTAGGGCAAAAGGAACCATAAGAAAGACAGGGGAAAAGAAAAACAATAAATGATCGTCACTTACCCCGTTATTTATAAAGGCCGAAAGCGCTTTTCTCGTCTTATTCTTTCTCTTAATTCACAATTCACATTTGGCGTAGATTTTTCGATTTTTAAATTGGATTTTTGCACGGGGATCTGGTCCGATCTCTGTGGAGAGTTTTTTTTCACGGCGGAACGCAGATTCTGCAAATATAGAATTTTTTCGGCTGTTTTTCAGGTTTTCGCACTTTTTTGACTTTAATCACTCCGCGCGACTTCCGACCGAATAAATGGACTATATTTGCCTTCTTTTAAACTCTATTAACTATAAAATTAACTCTTTTTACCGCGAGCTGCATTTTTGCGTCTTGTCTTTTTGCTTGAAAAAATGAGAATGGCAAGAATGGCGGACTAAGTGGAATGCGGCGAAATCAACGGAAAGCGGCGAGATCCAGAGAGCGGCTCTCTCAAAGGCTCTCTCTCTCCCAGCTGTTGATCCACTTCCATGCTCTCAAAGAGCTTAATAAAACGGAATGCTTCTCTTACCCTTACCTCTTTTTCTAAATATCTCCCTTAATAAAATCTCTTTTAAGACTAAGATTTGGAAACCTTTTAAGCAAACTCTCTCTTTTTTGGAACATTTTCTGCAAGCCCTTTTGGCATCTATTTCGGTTCGTTCCATGTAATTGATTCCACATTTGTCGCCATTTCGAAAGTTGCCACCCACAAAGTTTGGGGCCGCGGTTCCGTCACCCCGCCCTCTGAGGGAAATAAAAGCAATTACGGCCATCAATTGGCCATGTTGCATAAAAATGAATAAAAGCATAAAGCGATGCAGCAGCAGCCATGACAGATGGGAAACTGGAAAGCTGGATGGGAAATAGATCGGACATTCCAGCCCCCGGCGAGAGTTGTTATTTTTGACTTTGTTTGTTCACTCTCTCTCTATCTCTCTCTCTCTTTTTTATCAGCTGCCCGGAAAATTGTTATTACTTAAAGCGTCTGCTGCTGTGTTGCGCATTTTTCATGCGTTTGACATTTACTGGAGGGGGGAGGGAGGGGTTAAGGGGGTTAAAGCGAATACAGTTTGAGGACAGGCCTTGCCCTAATTGCAGCCAGAAACTGTCATCATTACGGGCCACTTCCGGTCTGTCCTTCCTTTGCCGCCTGCAGCCGAAGGAGGAGGAGGAGAAGGACTTGTGGCCAAGTTTTTGGCTAATCTATTTGTCATGTTCGCGCATTCGGATCGGAAAAACTAAGCGACACAGGCAACGTAATTTGCAACGATACTTCCTGCCGCCTGCCGCTTGCCGCTTGCCGAGGAGTGCAGAAGGATAAAGCGGAAAGGACATTTCAGAAATTCAAAAGCGGTTCGCTGGCTTTGATAAACGAGCAGAAGCTGAAGCTGAAGCTGGACCAAGGAGCTCGGACCCTGAGCAAAAAGCCAAGGCAAAGTGCGAAAGGAAAAGCTGCAACAGGAAAGGCGGTAGGGGGGGGGGGGGGGGGGGGGGAAGGATCATGACGGTACTCTCTGTGTGTGTGTGTGTGTGTGTGTGTGCAATTGCAATTCAAATTTTTGCTGCCGCAAATGCAATTTCTATAGGATTTCGCTTTGGTTGACTCTCATCTGTGGCGCACAAATTGCACTTTCTTCTTGCTTCTGGCCATCTGTCTCTTTCTTGGCCAACTCCCCATTCGCCATCCGCCATCCGAACATGTATCTGCATCTGCATTGGCAGCTGTATCTGTATCTGTATCTGTATCTGCATCTGTATCTGCATCTGCTGGTGTGCCTTTGCCGCATCTTTGTATCCTTTGTCTTGGTGCGTTTGTAGCGCCAAGATTTGTTTACTTCTTGTTCGACTTTTGTTTTGTTTCGACATTCCCTGGGAACTCCTTTGGCTGCTTGCGCTGCACTGCGAAAAATAACATGGTTTTGTCATTTTTTATTTCGTTTTTCCATATTTTTAACCTTGTAATGACAGTGAAGGAGTCATTTCCGACCGTATAAAGCATATAAATATCGGGAACAGCATCAGCAGCCGCATCGATCTGGCCATGTTTGGGGGAAAAAAATATTTTACTTTATTTTTCACCAATTTTTGTAAGGGGTTTAATTATTTAAATTCTGAAAAATGGACAAAAATGTAAATTTTTTAAAATTGTAAACTAAGTATACGGATTTATAAGCTGAATAAAAACGAACACAAAAACGAACTAAAATGAATGCATTTTTGACTAAGTTATGGCAAATTTTAGCTTCGATTGTAAAAGTAAATAAAAGTATCGATAAGTATCGCTTAAAAAATGATAGTATTTTAAATGTTCTTAAGGACAAAAAATATCCATTATTTATTCTGTTAATAAAATAATAAAATATACAAAACCATTAAAAATAAATCGACATAAAATCAGGATTAATAAAAGTAAAGCTATAATAAAAATCATAGCATACTTTTCAGCATGAAAAAACCTTTTAAAACCCAGCAAACCCTTAAAAAAACCCCCAATTTCAATAGAAAAATGTAAGATCAAAGGTACTAACCTTTATTTATGTGTAAAAAATAAAGACCAGCTGCTAGTTCGATTCGATTCGATTCGAATCGAGTTGAGTGTAAGCAAGGATGTTGCAGCCTCCGAAATGTGCTGACGAGCCCGCCAGAGAGCAGGATGAGCATGCATGTGTGGGGCAAAACTTCTGGTTGCGATTCAACTTTTGTCGCTTTGCTCGAAAAAAAAAAACACAAGGAGAACACAAAATACAAAAAAAAGTGGCACGAAAGTAATGTTTTAGAGTCGCCCCCAGGGAGGGCTTGAGTGACAGATTGAGCGGGTTACGGGTTACGGGTTACGGGTTACGGGAGCAGGCGGCAGAGATATGCCGAAAAACTTTCAAACAAAAACGATTTAAAAAGCGATTCAAAGTCAGATTCTCAAATCGAATCAGAATCGATTAAAGCAAAGTTGTTTATGGCACAAAGTTCAACAGATTGAGCCGAGTCCTGCAGCACACAAAGAGACCGAGACTTGAGGCAGTTTTCCATTTAATTTTCTCAGCAAAATTTCAACAAATAAATATCTAACAATGTGAGTTAAATAATAAATAAATAAAGCTAGAGTTAATGAAAGTCTCAGCAGCTTTTCCCACCCCTTGAAAGCACCTGGTTCCCACATTTACTTAATCGAAATTAGCTGTCGAAGGACTCCATTTGGGAATTGATGCACAAAAGGAGCAACCAGGGAATACCGAAGACGGGGGGGCGGCGGTTAAGCAATCTGCGGTTAGAGCCAACTCCCAGGACCCCAGTTGCACGGGTCTCCAATGCAATCTCAACCAGTTGCATGCAACATCACCTCCTTCTCCTCCTCCTCCTTTTCCACCTCTGCTCTGGCAAGTCATCTCGCCTCAACGCAACGCAACGCAACGCAACTCATCTCAACTCGACTCAATCACAATCACAATCACAATCTTGAGATGGGCAAACAGCCAGTGTTTGCATGCATCTTACACGGCTAGAAAATTTGGGTTTTAAAAGGGAAGTTTAAGCTGTAAAATGAAGAATATAAATATTTCTTGTTTATGAAAAGCATAAATTAGACTTAGGGATTTTTTATTTATTGGATATATATTTTATTTCTTTCTTAAAGATCAAATTTAGAAAAATATATATATATAAATAATTTTATCATAAATATTAGAACCAAGGTATTATCTTATTTAAGAATTATTTAAGAATCATACCTTTGAAATGTTAACACATACTTACAAAATTTTTGATGCATTCAGAAATGTATTTAGATTCGTAAAATAATTATTTAAACATTTAAAACGATACATTTTTTGAAATGAAAAAGCTTTATACCCAATTTTTCGTGTTTATAAGGCATTTCTTAGATACACAATAAAAGTATACATATTTTTTTAAATATATATTATACATATATAAAAAATGGTATTTAGGATTTTAAGCTTTACATTTTTTACCTTTTTTTTTTTAAATAAATGAAATACTAAGAAATTTTAATGTATAAATAATATTTATAGAAAGACAAGAATATTTACTATTTACAACTTTTTTAGATAAAAATTACTTTTAAAAATCTAAGAAAATATTTTTTAAAATATTTATACATTTAAAATACAATTTATTAACTTAAAAAAGGTTTATAAATTTATTTAATGTCTTAAATATATATTTTAAGCTCCAAACACAGGTTTTTCTAAAGGATTTCCAAGACTCTTGAATACTTTTTTTTTCAGTACAAGCAATTGCCAAATGCCAAGACAAAATTTATGCAGAGTAGAAAAATCTCCAGAACCTTTCACCTTTCACCCCTCCCACTCCCCTCCCCCCTCCTCTCCCCTAACCCCTCCCCCTAGTGGGTGGTGGAAAAAAATGAAGCTGGGACCGACAGCGTTATGGGTAGCTCCACGTGGAGCCAAATCACATTTTGTTTGCGTACAATTTTTGATAGATTATTACGGAATGCGGCAGAATGGGTGCTTTTTTTATTTATTTTTTTTTTCTTTCTTTTTTAAGCACACTCTGGGACACACTGACAGTATCTTGCAGTCACAGCCAGCAACTTCGCGCCGAGAGTTGACACTAACGGGGAGGGGGGAAGACGGGGAAGGGAACTGGGTTTTAAGGCTCAGCCGAGAGCTGCAAGGGGCTGAGCTGCGAGAGTAAATCAAGTCAAAGTTGCTGCTGCAAAAAAAAGGCAGAGGATAAAAAAAAAATGAAGAGAAAGGGGAGAAAATATTACATATCAGGGTATTGAGAGGATGCAGATATATATTTGGATCCAGCACTCGGACCCCCATAGACCCAACGCAGGCGGCGGTGGTGCTGCTCCAAACTCCGCGCCAGGATCAGCTTCAGCTTCAGCTTCACAGCCTCTACCGATGCGGGGGCGGGGGCAAGGGGTTGGGGCTTCAGGTTCCGGATGCGGGTTACGCTGTACACTAGGAAAAATATTTATTTAATATATATTTATTAATTATTTAATATTTAATAAATATTTATTAAGAAGTGGCAGAGTTTGAAGCAAAAGCAAACCTTTAACTGGCAGCTAGACTTCTTAAGAAATTCTCTCACCAAATTAATATATTATTTTTAGACATTATTTAAAATAAAACAAGAAAGAAAGCTACCTTCGGAAAGCCCGAATTTATATAACCTTTCATGAAAATCAATTATAACTTAGCCAAAAATGCACTAATTTTAAATCGGATTTATTTATTATTTATTTATTAGTTTTTTTTATTATTTATTTGGTAGTAGCAGACCTTGAAGAAAGCTGACTTGGGGAAAGCTAGCCACCAACTTCTAGCTCTTTAGGAAATTTTAGAGCCTCTTCCACACTTTCCCTTATTTATTATTATTATTAAAATTAGTTCTTGGACTCAAAAAAATATATAAAATATATTTAACTTTCATTTTCTTATATATAAATTATTTTTTATTTAAATTAGTTATTGAAAAAAATATATAAAATATATTAAACTGATATTTCTCTATATTTTCTTCTTCCCTTCAAAATAAACTAAATTTTTCTAATTAAAACCCTTATTTGCTAGCAGTGCAGCGTAAAGCTCCCTGAGCTTGTCATATAATCACCCATCAGCAAGCCTTCATGTGTGTGCGTGTATGTGTGTGTCCCCTGTTTGTATTGGTGTGTGCTTATGTGTGTATAGGACATAAGATAGCGAGCGATACCCTTGACAGTACTTAAAAAAATGCGAATAAAAAAAGGAGGAACAAAAAAAATGAAGAGAAAAGGCGGCTTGTTTACTTTTGTTTGCTCTTCCTTGCTGCTCCTGCTTCTGAGCTACTTTACCACCACACCCCCCCCCCACCATGTCCTTTGTCCCCTACTCTCCTCCCCTGTGTTATCCTTGCTGCGTTTTCAGTTTCTGTGCGGTTGCTTTTGGCACTAGGATGCGTTTCACCAAAAATAAAATACAAATAAAATAAGAAAAGAAAAAATAGCGGAAAGCTAGAAAAAGTAGACAAAGTTTCGAGACTCCGATTTATTTTTCTTCTTTTCCTCTATTTTTTTTTCTGTGTGTGTGTGTGTGTGTGTGTGTGTGTGTGTGTGTGTGTGTGTGTGTGTGTGTGTGTGTGTGTATTGCTTTCCTGGGCTGCTTTGCCTTTTGCCAAATTGTCTTAATAGATTTATGGGCGTACGCAAAATGGCTGCACTTGGCCGGGCTTTGGGTACCGGAAGTGGCCAAAAAATAGGAGCAGGACGAAGGGAGCAGTATGAAGGAGCAAACCGAAGCAGCAGGATGAAAGGAGCAGTATGAAAGGAGCAGTCCCAAGGAGCACGACAAACGTAGAACCTCTAGCCAGGAACTTTTAATTTCGGTTGCGCAAGACTTGGCAAGAGCGTTATTAGCCGGCAAAAGCAGCGGGTTAATGGTGGGGAGTCCTTCTGCTAGGACTTTCTCCTCTCTTTCCCCCTGTGAAAAAAACCCAAATCAACTGACCAGAGTTAACCCACTGGAGACCCAAGCCCTTCGATCTGATTTAGGCCAAAGTACAAATTGTACTTTAATCGTTTTGATCAAATAACTTCAGGTGTCTCTCTAGGTTTTCTTTTTTTACCTTTTTTAAAGGCTCCAACTTTAATCGTTTATAATCCCAGTTTCGCGTTTCTGTTGATATTTGTCTTGGCCTCTAGTTGAGTTTTTTTTTGGGCCTAAGACCAGGGTTATGGCTGCCTTTTAGTTGGGTTACTTAGCTCTATATTACCGAAAAGCGGGGGAAACCCCGGCGAACCCACCGCAAAGTTGCAAAGCCAAAGGCGCTCGAAAGGATTCCAAGGAAGCCAAGGTTTTGAGGGGGAGAAAGGAGAAGAAGGAGGAGGAGCAGGAGAAGGATGAGCAGTAGCAGTGGCAGGACTAGAAGGAGCAGCATATCCAAGCCGTGTGTTGTCTGACGTTTTGCTAACGACTTTTCAATGGCTGATGCTACTGCTGCTGCTGGGGCCAAGGCATAAGTTTTGCGGTTCCCTCGCCCGCTCGCTCTACCTTGTCCTTCGTCCTGCGTCCTTTGGCTTAGGTCCTTTTTGCTGCATGTGTGTGTATGCCAGGCTGGTCTGTTTCAAGCAAACAGCTCGCTCCAACTCCTTGTGGCTGCTCTCCTTTGGGTTATTGGCTTGGCGTTGGCTTTGGCGCTGGCTTTGGTCCTGGCAGCAGCTGTTTTGAGGCTGTGCAAATACACAGCACTGAGAGAAATAGTTGGTTATAAGAAATTAGATTATAAAAATAACAAATTAAATATTTAGAAAAATATATAAAAATATTTAAAAAATTTTAAAGTATTTTTTTTTAATATTTTAAATGAATTTAAAACAGTTTCTGGTTTTAATTATTTTTGAACTTCTTTTAAATAGTTTTAAATATGATTTTTGTTAGTTTTTCTTTAAGTGTAACTGCCTGATTGTGTCTGCAAGTGTGTGTGCAGTATGTGTGCGTGTGTGTGTGTGCTGTATGTGTGTGTGCGTGGGTTTTGCCTTTCCATAAAGCTGAAGAACTGCTACAGTTGTAAAAAGAAATTAGTTGCTGCCGCTGCTGGCTGTCTAGAGATGGCATCAGGTTCACTCACGCAGAAGGATATAAAGGATATCTTCTTTATACAATATATACTTTATATTTATAATTTTTTTTTTTAATTAAATTAATTAATAAAGACTAAAAAGGCGGTTTCCCCACAGCTAAAATACTAAGAAGTTCAGAAGAAATGCGATTTAAAGGTAAGTAATAACAAGACGCCTGAATCATCACGCAAAACGATTTGTCTATAAAATATATACTTTTTATTTTAATTAATATATATATTTTTATAATATTTTTAAATTAAATTAATTAATAAATTAAATAACAGCTTAGCTAAAAAGGGGCTTTTCTCACAGCTAAAATACTAAGAACTTCAGAAGAAATGCAACTTAGGGAATAACAAGACTCATAGAAATAAATACCTAAAAAATTATCAATTATCATCTTATTAATTTATATATTTATATTTATAAATTCTTAATGATATAAGGCAATCCTTTTCACCTTATTTTTCTCATAAAAATAAAATTCCTGTCATCGCTAGACGAACCGCTAGCGTTGTTGTAATTGACTCGAGACTCAGACAATATGCTGCCGGGGAAAATCGGGGGAATCGAAGGGGTGGCCAAGGCCTGAAGAAGGACGCTGACGATGGGCCAAAAAGGGGTGTCAGGGGGGGGGAAGGATACAGAATATGGGAAGGCAGGACTCGGGGGCTCGGAGCACTTGAAAACCGCAGAGCCGGCACAACGTAACCGTTAATGGGCGAGGCATATATCGCGCGTAAGTATATCATATCGCCATCGGGCCAACGGGGCGGATGGTTGCCCTGAAAATGAGTTAATAAAATGCGTATGCGTAATCAAATTATATGTCAAGTGTGTTGACAACGTAGCAGTCAACGTTAATGGCAAAGAAGATGAGTATCATCATCATCATCATCATCGTGAGGAGCAGCGTCATCATCATCATCATCTTACCACCGAGTCACATCCTTGCTCTCTCACTCTCTCTTTGGCAAATGCGATTTTAATGACTCGAACAAAAGGAGAACATTTAAGCGAAATTTATTGCTTCAATATATGTGTTGGTCCTTATATGCTTCGTCTCCTTAATAGCCTCAAAAAGGGATCCTTTGATCGGGACTAGAATGCATCCATTTTGACCAACTGATCCCACACATCCTTCACCTGCAGGATGGATAGCTGGGAATTATTCCGCTCTGGCAGCTCGGCAAAGTCCTGTATGTCCTGTGTCCCGTGTCCTGTGTGTATGCCATTTGACGATATTAATTTAATGTCCTTCCATCTCTGTGTAAATTGAGGTAATTCGGTGATGATGACACACGGAAACATTCGGATGAAAACAAGGCCCAAGTGGCACTGAAAGCAAACAGTGTAAATATTGAAAGTACAGTGGAGATAACTTAAAGGGAATTTAAGTAAATTAAATTATAACTTAATTATTTATTAATTTTTAAAATATATTTAAAGCTTGATTAAAATCAAAACAATTATTTAGCTTTAAACTAAAATCAACCAAGAACCTTTTACTCTTTTTATAATATATTAAACCCAAGATTTAAATATATTTTTTATCAATTTATAAAAACCCCAAAAATAGACTTATACTAACGTCACGCACTGTACAAATGTGTGTATGCATTGGCTTTATAATTTTCGAGAGAGAGAGAGAGAGAGAGAGAGTTTCGAGGACATTACACATCATTTGATGGGCTAATGCTTTTCCACTTGACATTTCGTCTATAGAATCGACAAGCACACACACTCGCTTCGAGAGGATTGGTGTCCTTTGGTGTTGTCCGGATATGAGGATATTTGTCAGAAGTAAATTAAATTGATGTGCCAGAGCGAGAGGTAGAGAAAGAGAAAGAGAGAGATACAGAGCTGGACACACCTGAGTTTCACCTCTTGATTAAGTGAAATTTCATTCCAAAGTTGTCATAAAATGCCAACGCACACACAGCAGCATCAGGATAAAGTTGAAAACATATAAATATATAAATATATATATACTCGATATATATATATTTATATATATATATATTGCCTGCATGTTGCAACGCAAATTGATTGCGAAGCTGTTTGCTATAAATTATTAACACTAATTAAATGATTAAATAATTCACATACAACAAAAAAAAAAGAAGAGAAGGTAAAAGGATACCGCGAGCGGGAGCTCGGGAGCAGAGGTTCCGTTCCATTTTTATCTTTATCAATTAACGCACAAATTGATTTTTGAGCCAATTTAATTTTAAATTTAAGATATTCGCATTCCGCCAGATTTACTGCCGCTCCACTGACTGCGCGTCCATTTTCGGGGGAAATTCCCTTTGATGATGGCTGTATTTTCCTTTTTAAGAGCAGGAGTGGAAATGGAATAACATTAATTAACTGAGGGAAAAGGTACTTCCTAGGGATATGGATATGTAAGCAGTTATTTCCTTAAACGGACAGGAAAGCGGACAAACTGGTGAGTATAGGGAAAAGCTGTTAATTTTTATATATAGAAGAAATTATAAATAGATACTTACCAATTACTCACACTAACTTCCTGGAAAACGATGTAAGATGTAAGCAGTTACTCTCTTAAGCGGACAAACTCGCGGACAAGATACCTAAACGTTATAAATAAAAGCTAGAGATTATAAAAAAGGGGTATAAGCCCTTAAATACTTACAATAGGTCCTAGAAAATTATGTAAAATTTAAGTTATTCTCTAAAGCGGAGAGCCAAGCGGACAAACCACCGGAAAGTATAAGAAAAATTATAAAATGATAACAAATAACATAAACTAAAAGTAAGTACTTACCAAATAAAGCTCTCTGAAAAATAATATAAAATAAATATAAGCAGTTATTCTCTTAAGCGGACAAACCTCTGCACAGTATAGATATAAGCTTAAGGTTATGACAAATAATAGAAATTAATAATGAATACTTAATTACTTAACATAGTTTTCTGGAAAATTCTGTAAGATGTAAGTAGTTATTTCCCTAAGAGGACAAGTAAACGGACAAACTCACGGACAAGTCTTCATACTGCAAAACAAGTCTCCAAAAGCTTGAATTTATAACAAATAATAAAAACTAATAATAAATACTTGTCGAAACTGTCGGAAAATTGCATATTATATTTAAGATAATATACAATTGAAAAGATTTAAAATTAGAAGCCACAATTTATTTGAATTATTATTTTTATTTATTAAAAAACGTAAACCATCTATTAATTAGAAAGAAAGCTAAAATCGGGAAGCCGAAGCTTAAATACTCTTGCATGTAAACTTATTAAAAGTCAGCCAAAAATGCATTAAATTTAATTTTCCAAGTTTGTTCTAAGTTCTAAGTTTTCTAAGCTAGTTTTTATTAGGTTAAGAAATCAACTTTTTAAATTTACAAATCTAAAAATCCAATTTTTTTTGTAAATTATTGAAAAGTTCAACCCTTATAAAATTTTTTAAAATTTAAGAAAAATTAGTTTTCACTCAAAAATGTATAGATCGATATAATAAATGAATATAGAATTTTTAGGGTCGAAAACGACTCCTTCACTGCATTGCAGGCTTATAACCCATATAATAATAGCCTGCAATGTTATAAAAAGTCTAAAAATAATTTGATTTTTAACAAATAAAAAATAATACAAAAAATGAGTCCACTTCAAAGGGCATAATAACCTGTACTATAATCCTGATAATCCAACCATAACCAACTTTACCTCTTTTGTGATATCAAATCCGCAAAGTGAAAAGGCAAACATAATGTTGTTGATTTTTGACTAAATTGTTCATGATGTATTTATTCTTCTCTTTTCTTTTGCTTGGGTTTTTTTTTCGTATATATATATATATAGAGAGAGGGATGCATGTATACATATACATATATATATATATGTATATATATATATCTGATGCAAACTGCAGTATTTCTTACTTGTTATTTATTTACCTTTCTCAATGCTAGATTAGTTTTCGTTTTGTGTACGGCTACATATGTATCTGTATCTGTTTCTGTAAATCTGTCAATGTATTTGTATCTGTATCTGTATCTGTATCTGTGAATGTATTTGTATCTGTAAATGTATCTGCATCTGCAATGGGTATACACTATGGACTAAGAGTACATGAATTAAGAGTAATTTATCCTTAACTGCCTAACTGCGGTCGGGTTTTAGCCTACAAGTTCAACTTACCGTGCTAGGAATTTGACAGGAAAAAAAAAATGTTTGTTAGTTTTTATCGTTACATTTAGTTTTGGTTTTTAAATTTAGTTTTTTGTTTTTGTTCTATTTTGTTCTTGTTTTTTATGTGTTTTGCTTTTGTTTCTATGTTTACTTGATAGTATTAATTTGTCTGTGGTTACGGGTCTGTCTGTCGACTGCGTGTTGAAGTGGACTTAATTTAATTACATTGGCTTAATTTCGATATTTGTTTTTATCGCTTTTGCTAGTTAGTTATTAACTACCATAGACATATATCTAAATTGGCTTAGGGCTATGACACAAGCTGCTGCAATTTGCAATTAGTTTCCTGACCCGATACTGACCCATCATTATACTTTATTTTCTATTTATTTCGATTACTCTCTTTTTTTATATTTATATATTTTTTTTTTAGTTTTATTTTTGCATTTTTCCTCGACAACAACCCATTAATTGTACGCTTCTTGTCAGGCCTTTTGTAGGTTTGTTCACGGAGTAATGACTATCCTATCGGGTTTAATTTCACTATTTTAATTGAATGCCACAAATTGAATATGGCAAAAATTAACAAATGCAACCAACAGACGCGCGACCACGCCCCCACTCGGTGGAGGCGGTCACTCAAATTGAATTTATTTTATAATGAAAACGTCCAACTCAATGGGCAATGGATATATATTTTTTTTTTGGAGGCAGGAGGCCGCCTGTAACAAAAACTAAAAAAAAAAAAAGAAGAACAAATCAAACAAAAACAGCAACAAATGCCAAACAACAAATGGCCATTCACGCGCTCAATTACCTACAATCAAAATGCATTTAAAAAGTATTTAAACCTAATTGCCATGGGCGGGGCCCCAACTAAGGCGCCGAAGGGGGGGAAAGGACTCTGCAAGAGGAGGGGTTTGTGGGGTTTGTATCCAAGTGTAAAAAGCTAAGCTCATTCGGGAGCTAAATGCCTGGGAAGTTTCTGGCTTAATCGTTGGTAATTTCCCTTTAACTTCAATGGGATTAAATGTCAGTTTTGTGGATCATCAATCGTTATGGCTATGGTTACATTACTATTATGTTATGTTATAAATGTTTGTATGTATTTGTATGCATTTGTATTAACTGTAATTGTCTAACTCTTTGATTTTTTGGCAACACATATACACATTTACACATGCATATTGTACATTTACACACTTAACACTTTTGGGAGGATGAGCATTAAAAGTACATGGTACATATACAGTATAACAGTTCGAAAATGTTTGTTTTTTTTCCCGAGATTGTATAACAAACATTTAGAAATCGCTTGGCTTGCTTGGTTGAGTTATATTACTTTTCTTTTGTTTTTTGGCACCTTATTATAACAGTTTTGTATAACAGTTAAGAAAATAGGAGACAAAAACTGCACTGGAATATGTAAACTATAAGAAGAGCACATGAAACTGTTATATTTCAAGTATATAACAGCTTCCATATTATCTTAGCGTGGGAACTAATCATTTCATTAAAACTCTTTAAGCTGTTATACCAAGTGTACATGCTTATATAACAGTTTGTATAACAATTTCATATAAATAAATTCACGTAATTAAATTGAGCGTTTAAACCCCATTCTAAACTATGACTCATCTGCAGATTCAAGTAAAACTGTTATACAATGCATTCAAACAAAACTAATTGAAATGTTTCACCCAAAAAAAAACAAATAAAAACACAAAAGAGAGAGACAGCGAGAGAGTGAGAGTTAGAGGAACGAACTAACTAACAAATCGCTTAAATAAACTTTGTCCTTTGGTATTTATACAATTTGTCATTTCCATTTGCATTTTGTTTGTTCTACTTGAACTCCCTGCCCCCCTGGACCACGCCCACTCACTATTTATTATTCATAGTTTCGCGCTTGTGTGTGTATGTGTATGAGTGTCTTTGTGTGTTTGTTTGTTTGTATTTATTAATTTCTGGATTCGTGTTCCATGGCATTAACGGCAGCCATTCAATTATTTATGCATTTATCATGCGGAATTTTAATTTTAATTCACTCACTCGCACCCGTACCTACATACATCGTCTTGTTGCTGTTGTTCTTTGTGGTTTTTGTTTGCTATATTTACACACATAATAATAAATATTTGCTCAGTGTTTATGTTTATGCTTAAAATGTAGAAAAAAAAAGACAAAAAAAAAAACACTATTAACTGCAGTTAATGCAAGTTGATTGCCCTGGAAAGTAGGCAATGCTTTTAACTTTCTCTTATCCTTTCCCTTTATCCTTTTCCTTAACTTTGGTGTTTTTTGCTGTGTATGTGTATAAGTGAGTGTGTGTGCATTTACTTACAGTGTGTTTTTTGTGTGTGTGTTTCTGCTGCTCTTGGAAAATTTCTTCGATTTTTTCTTGGAATATTCCTTGATTTTTCTTTGAATTTTCCCAGATTCTTCTCAGATTTTTCTTCTCAGATTTTCTTAGATTTTCCTTGGGCTTCTTCCCCTCCCCCTTAGACGCGTATCACTTCACCCGGCGCCGGTCCTGTCTTGGGGCATAGTGCATCATCGATGCTGTCGCGCAGCCGCATGGCCGCATTCAGCTCGGCATCATCGTTGGCAGCAGCAGCTCCTGATCCCGATCCCGATCCGGATCCCGCTCCTGGTCCTGGTCACATGAATATATCGCAACCATTGGCCGCCGCCGAGCCTGCCGACGCTGGCGACTTGCGCGGAGTGGTGGGCACTCCATGCGGACAGGCACCCCCAGCGGACTTGGACTCATCCTCGAAGGTCACCATCTTCTCGCTGCGCGGTTTAAGAGTTACAATCTGCAGCTGAGCGGGGGGTGGAGGTGCCGGCTGCTGCTGCTGCTGTTGCTCTGCCGCAGCTGCTGCTGCAGCTGCCGAGCAGATGAGCGTCTGGGGCGGACCCAGCTGGAGTCCATGGGGCAGACCCATGCCCATGCCCATGCCCATATTCATGCCCATGCCCATGCCCATGTTCATGTTCATGGCATTGCCGGAGGCGGAGACTCCGCCCATATTTGGCGAGTAGCGACGTGGCGGGGGCAGGGCCAGGTCTCCCACACCGGAGAGATTGAACTCACTGATGCTGCGCGGCACAAAGTACTCCAGATGATGCTCCGGTATGCCTGTGGACCGTCTGATGGGCGTATTCCGCTGGAAGGCCGATCCGCCATGGGCATTCGCCGCCTGCAGGTGGCTCCGACGCGGCAGCGAGCTGTACTGGGTGAGCGTGTGGGCGGGACCAAAGAACATGGTCTGATGCTGGGCGGGCAGACCGCCAGCTAAGCCCATACCGCCGCCACCGCCTAGGCCGACGCCCACGCCCACGCCAAGGGCGGGATCGGCGCTGGGTCGCTGTCAGGAAGGCTTCGGGGTAACGGAAACGGAAACGAGGGCTAGCTCCTCGGCCTTGGGCATCACATGATCCTGAACACTAAACCGGCGCAGCCACAGGACAATCTCCGTTTGTATAAGACTGAAGCACATGGCCACCACGGCCATGCCCACCAGTATATACGCCGAGGCGGTGTACAAGGCCAATGGTCCATTCGGCGCCAGTTCCCCGAAACCGATGGTGCCCAGCGAGGTGAAGCAAAAGTACAGCGACTCGAGGACACTCCAGTTCTGCAGCTTGTGGAACAGGATGGCGCCGCTGCTCACATAGCAGAGCAGCACGCACACACAGATGGAGATGGGAACGCTGGGTGAGCCACGTCCTCCTCCATTCCGTCCTCCCGATGACTTCTTCCCCTGCTGCTGCTGCTGTCGGTGCTGCTCCTGCTGCTGCTGCGCCTGCTGCTGTGCCTGTTGCTGCTGCTGCTGGTAAACGGAGGGCGGCAAACCATACTGATGCAGCTTCTGGTGGCCATAGTGTCCTTGACTCTGCCCCTGCCCCTTGCCCTTGTCCGACTTCCTACCGCCAACACCGCTGCCGCTGGCACTGGTGCTGGCTCCCGAGCCCAGGCCGCCGGCTGCACTGGGTCCGCCGCCGGGGCCGCCTTTAATCCGTTGGCGCCGAAACAGGCAGCGCATCCCCGCCGAGAGGGCCTCGCCCATGGCGGACAGGTAGAGCAGGACGATGGGTATTCCAAAGAGGGCGTAGACCAGAGCAGCCACGCGGCCCCACTGCGTGCGGGGGGAGATGCCGCCATAGCCTGGAAAGAAGAGGGGGAAGAGCGGGGGGTTAAAATGGGGTATGAAGGGGATATATATTATATATAGAAAATATATGTTTATTTAGAAATTAGTAAGGTATTTAAAAACCCTTTAAAATAGGGTTTTATATCGAAAGAAACAATAAATTTAAAGATATTTGTTTCCTTTAAAATATCATTGCATACTTTTAGACACATTTTTAAAGAGATTTTAAAAATTTTATTTATTTTTTAAGCATTCTGGTATATATGTGCTTCTTTTTTATAATAATTTAAAGCCTACATTATCTTTAAATAAATAAATAAATAAAAATTAAATATAAAAAATCTCTACTAGGAACTTGGGAATTATTAGACAAAAGTCTTGCCAAACTTTAGAGTTGGGAATTATAGGGCAAAAATCACATGAACTCTTAAAAACTAAAGAAAAACTCAAACTAAATCAAGTGACTAGCTTTGCATCTTAACAAAAAACAAAAAATGCTTAGCCAAGAAGTAATAATTGAATTATGGCCAACTTTGCGTGGGCTCAGAATGTGTAAGAAAGTCCTTTCTACTCTCTTTCTCACTCTCTCACTCTTCGGTTCTTTTCAGCGAAATCTCGTTAGCTGGATCAGTGAACTGAATGTCACTGTGTTGGCCATCACTTCAAGGACTCCGCCGGGGTACTACTCGTTGTCCCTGATCCTTTATCTAATTAGCAGGAGCTGCGAGGCCAGGCCGGGGCTATGCAGATACTGTTTGCCGATTAGAGGCAGGAGCAGCAGGAGCAGCAGGATAAAGTCATTTGGACAGGGACACATAAGGGGGGGGAAACCCCTGTGTGCATTTGGCACAACAACCTTTTTTTTCACCCCCCTTATAACCCCTACAACCCCCTCCTGATCCCATTTCGGATTTGCCCCAGACTGGCCCTCAAAGCGAGAGGAAAATAATAGAAAAAAAAAGTAACTTTTTCTGTCGGCGACACTTTTGGCTTTGATGTTTGTTTTTGCTTTGCAGCATCGGGAGCACTGGTGGATGTGGAGTCACAGGACCTAGCTAGCTGCTAGGCCTGGATCCTTCCTCTTCCTGCCAGCACAGACACACAGACACACACGACCTAACCCAACATACACACACACATAGACTCACTCCTCGGACTTGCCGTCTCTGCAATGAACTTTTAATGTGGAAACTTTTATAATTGAGTAAAATTGTGCGTGTGTATGTATTAAATTTTATTACTGACAAAATACAACAACAACAGCAACAAGAAAAAAAAAATTGGGGAGTGAAAAACACAGAAAATGCTTTTCGGCCGTAAATGTAAAAAATAATACTTGAAAACCCCAAGCACGTTTAAGTGGCATAAGGACGGGGTTGTTCCCAGCTACCAGCTCCTACTTCCTGCTCCTGATTCCTGCTCCTCTGCTCCTGCTGCATGTGTAGGCTCTTCCGGAGCTTACAACGAGCTTGTTTCACACGCTACGTAAAAGTTGTTGAAAATTATCATGTATATATATATATATATATATATAGCTACCCATCGTTCATAAATGTTAAGCGTACAGTGTCCGCCCCCCTGCCACGCCTCCAACCAACGACGACGGCTGCTAAAAATTGTTAGTGAAAATTATAACATTTACAATATGGCGCTGACGTTGGCGTTGGCGTCCATAAAATTGTATGTAGTTATAACTAACTAACTAACGACGCACACATGTCGGCAGATATCCTTAAAGGGTTAAAGGGTAGAACCACTCTTGGTAGAAGCTGGCAATTATACGTAGGAAAGTTTCAACACCCCAAAAAAAAAACTGCATATATTCGTACAGATTTAACACGAGGAAAGGGGAAAGGGAAAAACTGAAGCAGGAGAAAAACGATTTCCATGTTGGGAGTAAAGAAGAAGGTTTTCTGCAGGATCTAAAGGAGACCCTTTAATGGCTTATATGTACGGTCAGTTTTTGGACAGATTTATAAGAACATAATATCCTTTTTTGGTAATTTCTAACACGTGTGTTCAAATATTGTTTATAAAATACAATTCAAATAACCACATTTATTATTCACCAGCTGCACAGGACTTGTAGTGTTTTTTTTTGTAGTTCAAGAATATTTCAAAATCAAATTTCTAACCAAGGTTAAGCTCTCCTTCTCCTTCTTGTACTTTTAAGACATTTCCAAGGCTTGTTTGCTCTCACAGGCTTAACATTTTCCATGCCTGGCATTCCCGTGGCCAACGAACTCGCATCCAGAGTATCCTCTAGGACCTCCTCACCCCTGTGCCACTCATCGGTGGCAAAGAAGACAAAGCCAGCACGCTCGGCCTGGCGATAGGCCTGCATGGGTCCCCGGGAGCCAAACTCATAGTACAAAGGATACGGACGCAGGGTATCGATGGTTTTAAGGATTGGCGAGAAGATGCGCCACACCTGACACTGTTCGTCGGTCTGCAGGAAGTAGGTCTGATCGCCCTTGAAGACATCCAAAAGAGCATCCTGATAGTGCTTCATTCGTGGCAATTCCTTGCCGGCAGTTCCATCCAGGCAAAGGCTAAGCTCTGCTTCATCAGGACACAGCTCCAGACCAGACTTCTTGAGGCGCAAACGCATAAAGAACTCTTCGGTGGGTTGAGTGCGTAAAACCATCTCATTGCGAATCTCGCCGGTGTGCATGTGATACGGCTGACAGTTCACCGGTTTGTACTGGATCCGCACCTCGGACTTGGTGTCATTGAGGGCCATACCGGCACGCAGGATAAAAGGCACACCCTGCCAGCGAGGACTGTCAATGTAAAGGATCACCAAGGCGAATGTGGCCTGCGTGGAGTTGTCAGCTATGTAGCTGTGCTCCTTGTAGCCACACCTGGCTGGATCCTCATTATCCTCACGGCTGCGATACTGACCAATGACCACCTGGCGCATATCCGGTGCCAAGACTTGCCTCAAAGTTTTCAATCGCTCCTCACGCAGCTCCTCGGTGCTGCTGGCAAAGGGTTCATCCATCGTAATCATGGCCAGCATGTGCATCATGTGACTGCTCATGAGATCCCGAATTATGCCAAATTCCTCAAAGTAATTCGAACGCCACTCGGGAACTGGTAGCTCACTCTTCACCGAGATCATCACGGCGGCCACATGCTGATTGTTCATGGTTTTGCGCCAGAAGTTATTGCCAAAGCGCAGCAGGAGGAGATTCTGAATGACCCGCCGGCTTAGATGGTGGTCAATGAGGTAGATCTGCGACTCCCGGAAGCTCTCACAGAGTGCCTTCCTGAAAAAACCGAATGTCACATCATCGCTGGCAAAGGGCTTCTCCACAATGATCCGGGTCCAGCCCGTCGGTGAGCTGCACTGGCGGCTGGCGTTGAGGGTCACCTGATCGAAGCATTTCGGTGGCAAAGACAAGTAGAAGATGCGATTCGCTTTCGGGGACACCAAATGAGTGTGCTTCCTTTCCTGTATCCGCATTGCTTTTGCCAGGAGCCTAAAGTGCTCCGGCTTGTTGTACTTTCCCTGGACGCAGTACACCCGCGACCAGAAGCGTTCGTATTTCTTAAGGTCCTTGCTCCTGTCCAGGCTTACGTAGGGACGCACCCGCTGGCGGTAGGTATTGACCCGCACTGGAGTGCGGCAATAGGTGAATATACGGAGACGCTTGGGCAGCTGATTGTCCCGATAGAGGGTCCAGAGCAAGGGGAATAGCTTCCTTCGGGCCAGGTTTCCCGAGGCTCCGAAAATAACCAAAGTGTAGGCCACCTCCTCATCTTTGCGGGCATCCCCGGTGGAGAGCATATTTTTTTGTACGAAATTGAATTTTAATTTAATTTTGAAACCGAAAGAGAAAGAAAAGTTTTTTTTTGTGTGTGCTCGGTGAGAGTTATGGCCAGGATATGGGGATAGGGAAAGGGGTTTACTTTAAAATCTGGTAGGGAAAAATATTTGTAACAAATATTTTCAGAGAGAAATTAGGTAATAATAAAAAATCTGGTAGAGAAAATATTACTAACAAATATTTGTAAAGAAAATTTAGGTAATATGTTTAAAGCTGATAATTATATAGTTAATAATATAGAAAAGTAATATATATAATTGATTAGAGATTAAGTATTATTAAAAAGACAAAAATAATAAAATTGAAACCTTCTGAGACATAAATATTCAAAATTAAAACCTTCAAATTTGTTTACTAATTTAAAAAAGATTTTCGTTAAGTTTACTTTAATTAAAAAACACAAAAAAGTAATTCAGAAACAACTACAGCCACACTATTTAGATAATTTACTTGAAGTTAACATGGTCACACTGTCACAGATTACAACCACGGTATTATTATTATTATATTATGTACTGCTTTATCAATTTTTATAAATGTTTATTTTATTTAGGTTAAAGTTAAGAGCTAGTAAATCTCATAACCCTAAGTTAGCTCTTTGTAAAATAAATAAATATATATAAATTTAGTTTAAATTATCTCCCATATTTTTGATTTTCTTGATCAACCGATTTCTTGATAATATAAAACCATTATCCTGAAGTCTTATAAAGCCTATATCTGTGTAAATTTGAATATGACCCGACTTAAATTGATTTACTTTCGGTGGCTTGGTTAGGGCCATGGCCAGGCATTTGATTTCATTAGTTGGCGCTGAGCGAGAGGCACCGATGTGAGCTTCTCTAGAACCCCAGGACCCCAGGACCCAAGGCTGCTGCTCCTTTTCCTTCTCCTTCACCTCCACCTCCACCTCCTCCTTTGCTCCTTTGCTACAGAGCTTTTGTCCTGCCCCCGAGGCTACGGTTAAATCCAAGCCAAAAGCCAGCGAGAAATATTTTACTACGGCAATTTTCGGGCATAAAGTAATTACAAAATACTCTCCATCACACACACATACACACACCCTCACACACACACCCTCACACACACACATACACTGAGCGAGTTGCAGGGTCTGGTTGCAGGAGGCATGGAGGATGGATGGAGCCTGGCCCTGGGAGTCGACAAGAGCCTCTAATAGCGAAGAAATTAATTTTCACAAAAAGCTATTAAGAGAGTCACAAAAATTTCCAAATATAAAACCAAACAATGCGCATTGGGGTGGTGTCAAGGAGGGAAGGAGGGAGGAGGAGTTAGGAGGTTGGCTGTGTCCTTTTTGGGAGGGCCTGGGAGTTGGTTGTGGTCGGCGCGGGGTCGAAGGTTAGCTGGCCTCGAGGTCAAGCAGCCATGGCTGAGTGGGGCAATGCGCTGTTCCCCCCAATCCCCTCAACCTTCCCCTCGCCCTATTCCACCCTCTTGCCCCAATTTTAATTACAGATTATACACGAAGAAATAAATATCCCATTAAATTGGGCTAATTTATCACAGCAAAAGTGTCGCTAAAATTGGGGGTTTTGATGTTATAAAAGTTAAGGTTTCTTAGAAAAAATTATAATGATTTGACATTTAAAAAAAATTTCAAATTCATTTAAATTAAAATAAGAATAAAATGAAAATAAATTACTTAAAAACAACTACAGCCACACTAAATTTTAGCTAATTTTTTTTAAGTTTATTTATTACTGTTATAAGAATGGAATATTATTGAATTAAAGGTTTTTTAAGAAAATAATAATAATTATAAAAAGTTTAAAATATTTAAAATTTGTATAATTTCTTTTTAACCCAAATTTCAATGAAATAAACAAATATTCAATGAAAATTTTTTTTATTTCATTGAAATTCGGGTTTATTACATTGAAATTCGGGTTGAAAAGAAATTGTAAAAATTATAAAACGTTTTATAATTATTTTATTTTCTTAAAAAAACCTTTGATCCAAAAAGAAATTATTTAAATTGAACTAAAGCCACACTATTGACTTGAATTATTGGTTTCAATTAATTTCATGGAAGCTTGCTAGGTCACACTGTCATAAATTATTTAAAACTTTACAAAAGAAAACTGTAAGGAACCTATAAAAAATGTATGCAGTCATTTAAATGAATTTAATTACATTTTGAAATGTATTATTTATTTATATATTTTCGTATTATTATTATTACTTCATTTTGTTATTATTATATAAATTTTTTTCTCTGTATTTCCTAATTTTTTCTGTGTGTGCGTCAGCAAGTTTTTGAGTAATGAAATTGCGACAGAAAAAAACACGCGCGCGCCCTCCTCATCATCATAAATAGACAAATGTTCAATAAACAAAGCAAATTGCGGATTATTTTTGGGGTATGTGTTTGTGTGTGTGTCTGTGTGTGTGTGTTTGTGGTATTGGTCGGGGGTGGGGGGGGGGTTAAAGAAAAATATCGAGAATAATAATAATGATATGCAGGCGGCAGAGCCGTCAGCGCTGGCAGTCGCTGGCGAAATGAAACAAAAACATGTCATTAAACGCCCCGAAAAACATCATCATCAATGGAGAGAGTGGAGAGTGCAGAGTGGAGAGCTGAGGGCAAAGGACATGCCAGGACAGGACAGGACAGGCAGACGGGCGGACAAACATGACAGCAAACATTTTTATGACATGGCAACTGGCGCTTGAAGAATTAATTAAAAATTAAATGGCCTATTAAAATTGTTATCGAGACGCGGCGACGCCGGCAGCGAGGGTCCTGCTGCCCATTTAACTGTTAAACAAATGCGAAATGCGAAAAGCGGAATGCGAAGAGCTGAAATGCGAAATGGAAACAAAAGCCAGCCGCAGACGACAAAATGTCCTGCAGTCCTATCAGATCCTGCTATGTACGCTATATATATATATATGTATATGTATATATATATCGGTATATGTGTGTATATAGGACATTGTGTTTGCGTGGGCCATAAAACGTTGCATGGCTGACATCGCCAAGTGACGCCAAACGATGCTTGAACATGTCAAAACATGCATAAAAATGCGAAAAATTGGCCCAGTGAAGTGAAGTGAGAAGGGGGTTGGGCGCCACAACGGAAATCATTCACATTTTGTGACAATTCTAGGACCTAAAGGGGAATAGAATCCATAAAAAATATATATATAATTGATAAATTTTTAAGCTGTTATCCTTTATGTTAAAGTTAACATAATAATTTCCATTTAGTAAAAATTTTTTCTATGTTCTTTCTTATTTTTCTCACTATACATATATGTATCTCTGTAAACTGTGACCTGTCTCTACCATATATATTGCTCACTTAATATTTATTAAATTTACAATTTAAATATAATTGAAAGCGTTGCACATTTTTAGCTTTGAACCCAAAAGAGGGGGAAAGCCTGATAGGACTTGACAGCTGCTTGCAAATAAATTCCAATTAAAATATATATCGTTTTGTTTTCTACGCAATCAAAAAAAATACAAAAAAAAAAAGGAAAAAAATAAAGTAGTAAATGTTAAGCTTCAATTTCATAAACAATTAAATTTTCAATTATTTATTTTGAAATGATAAGGAGTTTACTGGTAGATTTATTTAAAGTTAAAATATTTAAACACGAAGAGCTTGCAGTAAAGAACCTCTTAAAATTGATTTTTCTGTCCAAAAAGTGAGCCTCTTGAGTATAACAAATATTAAGTGAGGATCCTTCAGACTTTTCTCAATATTAAATTCCAATTATTCTCACAAAATAACAACAATAAAAACAAATCAAAAATGCCGCCGAGTGTGTTTGCCAGTGTATAACAATTTGTGAAGCTCTTGACACAGCTTCCTCATCTTGCACATATGACACAGCTTTTGCTGTGTGTGCCGAACACTCGACGAAAATATGCAGAAAATAACACACACACACACGCACACACAGAACAAAAACAAAAAAAAAAAAAAAAATGAAGGAAAATGCGAACTCAAGCCAATACAGGACCAGCTCCGCAGATGCTTCCTGCGAGGGTCCTGGCCTGGGTGCATACACTTGTATTTTCCAGCCAACGCAGCAACATTTTCCATCATATATACTCTTTTTTTTTTTTTTTTTCCTAGGGGGGGGGGGGGGGGTTGTTCCGGGAAGGGGGCAAGGTCAAGAAGCGGAGAGTGGCCACTCGAACGGCGACGACGACGACGACGACGACGTTGGTGCCCCCGCCATGGCCACTCAGCAAAGCATATTCACAAATGCTAAGACACGGAGCCTATGTAGGTACCATACACTGAGAGAAAATATTTTAGAGGTATTTAAGATTAAAATAAAAACTAAGAGAAAATATCTTAGAGGTATTTAAGATTAAAGTAAATATAATTAAAGATAAATTAAATATTTTAATAATAATTAAAGTATATAAAGAAATTTTAATTAAAGATTTCTGATAAATAAAATTTAATTAAAGGTTTCTGATAAATAAAATATAATTAAATGGATTAAATTAAACAAAAAAAGGAAGCAAACTTCAAGAAGTCGAAGTTTATATACACTTGAACGAAAATCGATCATAACTAAGCCTGAATTTTATTTATTTCCATTTGGAAAGCTTTTCTAGGCTAGTTTTTAATAGGTTAGGAAATCATCTTTGTTAATTTATAATTTTAAACATTAAAGTTTTGTTTTCTAATTGTTGAAAATTTTAACCCCTTTTAAAATTTCAAAAAAAATATAATAAAATGGTTTCTTTGTCCAAATATGTCTAGATCAACTCGACTTTTGCTGATCAAGAATATATATGATTTATAGGGTCGAAAATGAATCCTTTACTGCGTTGCAAGCTTATATTTAATACTATAATAAATAAATAATTTATTAATAATAATAATTACAAATTATTAAAAAATAATAATAATATAATTATTTCTTGTAATTTAATTTTATTTAAAAAAAATGTTTAATAATAATAATTAAAAATAATTAATAATGATAATTAAAAATAATTTAAAATTAATAATTAAAAAATAATTTCTTGTATTTTAATTTTAATTTACTACATGTTTCTCTCAGTGTTTTTGTAGCAGCAAATCCAACTGCTTGTTGGGCTGTCCTCGCATGGCCTGACTTTTTGATTTTTTGACATTATTAAGCATTGATAGGCCACATTTACACACAACAACAACAACAAAAACAAAATCAAGAAATAAAGAAATCAAGAAAGAACAAGAGAGAGCCTGCCTTGATTGCTTCATGTGTGGGTGTGTCTACGAGTGTGTGTGTGTGGGTGTGTGTGTGTTTCCGTATCCGGCATTAAAGGACCAAATCCCCCAGAGAGTCACAGGGGACAAAAAGAGCCATTTGATGGAGATGTGAGATGCGTGACAAGGGGACGCGTGTCGCGATCTCTGTCTGCAGGCTTTAAGGTTTCGCGTTTCACCCATCCCCTTCCCCCTTCCCTCCCCCCTTCAATACCCCTTATGTAAGGGTATATCCCTCTGCTGTATATACCCTTTAAAGTTTTTTTTCTTATATAGCATCTTCGCTTAATGGAGAGAACAAACACTACTGATGCGAATAGCAAGCCCATAAGTATGCAATTATTTTTGCTGACTAAGGACTTGGTGTTCTATGGTCGTGTTTTTTTATTTTTAACTTTTTTTTGTAGCTTTTCCTCAATTCTTTTTGCACTTTCTCATTTCTCCTTTAATCTCTTGCTCCACTCATTTCTCTCTCTGTCTCTCCCTCTCTATCTCGCTTGCTGGCGAGATTGATTGCCTGCAGTAAGCGTTTGCATCACATGAAAAACTATCCAAACGCGGCTTAAAAAAAATATATAGTGATGGCTGGGGGGGAGGGGTTAAAGGAAGGGGTTAGGGGGGGATAGTGGGGGGATTTTATGTTGGTGTTTGACACATATCGGGCTCATCATTGCCGTGGCACACAGAGAGGAAGAGAGAGAGAGAGAGCGGGAGAGACTTTAAAAAATGTATGCAGCATGTCAAGGGCTGGAAATTCGGGGCAAAGGGGGGTAAGGGGATGCATGTAAGGGGTGTGACTAGTGTCTGTGTGTGGCTAAGGAGTGTAAGTGTCACTGCTTTATGCTCTATGCGTGTGCGTGTGTGTGTGTGTCGCATAATATGGCCAAGGCATTTGGCACTTATTCTTGCTTGGCCCATTCATTCGTTCATTCATTCATTCGGTTATTCATTCATTCATTGGCTCATTCATTTATTCGATGCTCTCTCTCTCTCTCTCTCTTTTTCTCTCTCCCCCTTTCCCCCTCTTTCTCTTTTTCCTTCTCCTTTGCCTTCCTTTGCCTGCGGAATGTTGACTTATCTGCGATTGCCTCACCAATACTTGTTGTTTTTGACATTATTTGTTTTATATTTGACACTGACACACCAAGGCACAACCTACACACCCCTCACACACACATACACACACACCCCACACAGCCATAAAAATGAGACTGTGAATTGCAATAAAATAAAATAAACTGCCGCGTAATATATATTGTTTTCTCTCTCTCTTCTTTTTTGTTGATTTCTTTTTTGTGGGAAAATTGAAACAGTGTTGGCTTTTTTAGGAGAAACTAGATTTAATAAATTTATATATTTTAATATATATTATATATTGTATATATTTTAATATAGATTAAAATACTATATATAATATATATTAAAATATATAAATCTATTAATTATTTATTTTCTTATGATTATATTTATATATATCATATATATTTTTGTATAAAACTATTTATTTATTGTTTATATTTAAATAATATATTTCTGATTTTTAATAGCAAAGGTAAGTTATATATTTTTAAAAAGATTTTACTAGAATTTTAAGCTAATTTATGGCTCTCAAAGCTTATATAAGAAATGAAATTAAATGTTTTTACTTAAAGAAATTTTTTAAAATTAGTTTTTACTCTAAAATAATTTTTTAAAAGGCATAGAACATTATTATTATAATATTATTATATTTATTTATTTTTTAAAAAGACATTACTACAATTTAAAGCTTTTATTTCTTATATACAATAACTTTTTTACTTGATGCTAATTTTTAATTATTTTCTTCTACTTAAAAAAGTACAAAAAATATAGTTTTATATGCCTTAAATATGTTTATTAATATATTCTTATTAATTAATTAAAAATGCCATAAAAAACACTCCCATAAAACCCATAGTTCTCGGCAAAACTCTCTTAATTTTTTGGCCAACACTGTGAACCCAACTCGGGTTCGGCTCATAGATTTCTTTTGGCGGCACGTGTGGCAAATGATTATAGTGGCCATAGCCCACACTCACTCACACACACACACACACACACCCACACAGACATTCATTATTCCATAGCATACAAATTATGTAATAATAATAATAATAATACAACAGCGAACGTGTCATCTATCATGGCCAATAGCCTTTGCCATGCAGGCCAGCAAAATTCCGCTTAATAAAGTTAACAGCAATGGGCGTGGCACACCGCTGGCCATGCAAATAGCACCAAAGTTTGAAAGAACAAAAATAAATAAAAGCGAAAAATAAACTACTCGCCGTGCAATGCAATTTGTAATTCAAAATGGCAACCGGAAGTGTGCAGACAAAGCCATTACACGGGCAAGGCAATAGGAGAATGTATAAATGGCAGGATATATATTGGTCACAAGGTCAACGGGAAGAAGGTCAACAGAGACAGCGAGTCCTTTTTGAAAGATTTATCGAGTGTGCGGACTCTGATTCGATTGCTCAATATATAGAATATATATCCAAGTACATAGTTTAAGCCAGGATATGCTCTATTCCCCCTGATCCTGCTCCTGCTTTTCTTCCTCTTATTACTGAACTCAATTAAGTCCGGCAAAAAGTTGTTACCATTGTCCTTTATCCCCTTTACCCCTTCAGGCAACCACGACTACGACTACGACAAATCCAATTAACAATAAAGCGCCGCCCCTAATGACATGCCACGCCCTCTAAAGCGTGTTGAAAAGTGGGTTTTCAACGGAAGTTCGACGGTGGTTTTTCAACTAAATTGAATCGCAGCTGTCGGAAATGACTTCCCGGGAAAAAGGACAACGACAACGACAACGACAACAACAAGAACCGCGAATGGGCGAACAGCGGAGGACATAAATCAAGCGACAATGGATGCCTTTATGCCTTTTATGCCTTTATATTTATGAGAGCGCAAGTGTTAATTTTATTACCAGTCAAGCAGCCAACGGGGCGTATGTGTAATATTAATTATATACCAATAATAGATACGCCGATTTTAGCTGATAAAATAGCGGCGGATAAATCAAGGTAATTGCACACACACACGGCCACAAAATCCTTAGAAATGCAAATAAAAAAAACGCGCGACAGGTGACAATAAGCCAGAACAGACAGGTGAATGTGGCCATTAGCTTGGAAAAGTAGGCAATGAAATGAAGTTTTATGACATGAAGAGAGGGAAGAAGGGGTTTTAATTGAAGGGAAGAGTGAGGAGAGAGAAGAGTATATGTCTTTATTATTGAATAATGAGCCAAGAGTGTCGTCCTGGGCCAGGACTTTGCTTTGCTTTGGGGGCTCAACTCGGATAATCGATGGGAATTTTGCATAATGGCCTCCTGTCTCTGCCGACATAATCTCATGACGATCGTTGGAGGAGCTCCCCGACCCATCCCATAAATCCTCACAAAACAACAGAGAAATAGAATAACTTTTTGGCCCAACTCCAAGGTGACTTGGTGCGCTTGGCTGGGATTTTACAGATTTTCCCTAACAATTTTTGGCTTTCGTCCCCTTTCTTTCGTTATTTATAGAATACACATTAGCTGGAAAAACAATCGAAACTTCCCACTTAGCAAATTTGGGGACAAATTGCTTCATAATTGATTGATGTCCCAGCCAGGCAGCCAGGCAGGAAGCCAGGCTGGCAGGCAGACAGGCAGGACGACAGGACAACAGACAGACAGTCAGGCCAAGTTGTCTCGAAAGCTGACAGATATTTAAAGTACTTTCCCGTATAAGTAATTGCAATCACATCAAATCATACTCAAGCACTTTGTAGTTTCTTTTCTTTTATCGATAAAAATAAATGTTCGTTTAGGCAGAATTTGCATATTTGAGAAATGAGTTTTTGGGGGGGATAGAAAAAATATATATTTAGGGAATATCCTACACATCAGACAGAAAAAAAGCTGCTCAAGCTTAAATATATAGATTTAAGTGAACTAAAATAAATTTATATTTAAAGAAATATATTTTTAAAATGGCAAAAATTGCTTGATATATTTTTGCAAGCTTTTCGAAATTGTTAAGAAATAGGTATATGTATTTAAACCTATTTATTGTATATATTATATAAGAAAATTAGGCAAAAATATTTTTCAAAAATAAGAAATAGCTAAAATTTTGATTGTATAAACATTATAAAATAAATTAGGCATATTTATTGTATTATTTATATAAATAAAGAATATAAAAATTTATTAAATATGTTCAAATCAAATTTTACATACTAATAAATAATTCAATAACAAAAAATGCTTAAGTTGTTGATCTAAAATATGGTTTTTAAGGATTTTAGACCAACGACTTAAGCATTTTTTCTTAATTAATTATTTATTATTATATAAATTTTTCTAATAACATATTTAAGCCACTTTGAACAATATTTTATAAACCAATATTGTGTTTGTTCGACAACAACATGAGTCAAATAATAAATAATAACATTAAATAAATAATAATAAATAATAATAAATTAGGCAAATTAGAGAAAAAGTCTAGAAAAATAAGCATTAACTATATACATTAATTTTTTTAATAGCAACTAATTTTGTTCCATTTTTGTTTTATTTTCTAGCAGTACTAATTATTTCATTTAAATATTTTTCCGATTTTATTTACTTAGGATTTAATTAATCTATTATTAGTGATAAAAAAAGTAATAACTTTGATTAGGTATTTAATTTTTAAATGTGTTTATTATTTATGTATTTTTCTAGATATATCTCTAAAATTAATCTTTTTTTAACTCAACAGAAACCTGCCACAATTGCTTATCTTTTTAGCCAAGAAACATTAATTGTTTTCGATTGTTAAGGACTTGGTAAGGCAACCAGCGACATGGCAATTAATTTCCGCATGTGCAAGTCCTTGCTCCCCACATATATATATATATATATATCCCGTATATCCTGGCATTGTGCAATTCCCTTATTTCTCTAGTTTGTGTAGCCAGCATCCTGGTGATGCTGCTGCTGCTCCTGCTGCTCCTGCTGCTCCTGTCGTTGTTTCGGTTTACCCAACTGACAGCCACAGTTTGCCCTGCTTGTCTGCGTTCGCATTTCCCGCTCTGACTGCATTTTCCAACGCCTCAACCTCCCTTCGCTCCCTCTGGTTGTGATGTCAAAATAATTTCAATGACACCCGCCATACCGACATGGCTGGCAGCGTAGCGAGGAGGTAGTCGGTATTTAGACAGATTTTTGATAGCTTTCACCGAGGCAACGCAACGCGAAGGCTCTCCTCATCATCATCCCTCATCCCTCATCCCTCCTCCTCCGGTGGCTGTCCGAAATTGAGTTTTGATTTCAAACTCAATTCACATAATGTGGCACAGGGGGTTGGGGTTGGTGTGTGTGTGTGTGTGTCGAGTGTGGCTGCTAGTGATTGCTACAAATTCGATTGATTTAACGGCGCGTTTATTGTGAGCGATTGTGTCTGCCAAAAGCCCTATTTTTGTGGGTCAGCCCATGGCGCGTCTCTGTCGGTTTTTATTATTTTCCTTGATTTTCCCTGATTTTCCTTGATTTTCCCCTTATATTTTCCCCTTACTTTATTTTTTTGTTAGCCATTTTATTTTTTGAACTTGGCGACGCTGCTCAGTGAATTGAATTGAATATGCCAAGACAAATCCGACAGTTGATACGGGCGCCAAGGAGGCAGGGGCAGAGTACGTGACCATTGTGCCTAAGCCCCCCTTTTGTTTTAAAGTGATTTAAAAAAATAAAGAAAATCTGAGAGGAAAATGTGGCTGGAATTTATTATAATATTTTTAACCGCTTTTTAGGGTCAAGAAAAAAATTAAATTAACAACGAAATTGATGGAAATGGAAAGGATTTCTGTTAACAAATTGATAAGAATTATGCTTGGGCTTAAAAATAATTTGTAAAAAAAATGTTATTGACAAAACTGAGATCTTTACTAAAACAAAGACTTATTTGTAATAGAAAATGTATATAATTTTTTTTAGAATATTAAGAAAATTTATGTATTTTCCCTAAACAAAGCCTTTTCCTTAAACATATTTTTAAGAACCTCATAATAATGTTAATATAAAATTTAAATAATAATTAATAATAATGAATATTTTTAAAATACATATAACTGTTTTTAAGGCCTGGAAAATAAATTATAAAACAAAAACGATACACAAAAAATGTTCAATGACAACAATTACAATTTCTGTTTAATATATAATACAAAAAAAATATCACTTGCTTTAAAAATAATTCGCAGAAAATATTTTCTTGACTAGATAAAAATGTTCCCCAAAAACAAGTCCTTCTTTTCAAGAATATATATTTTTCCCTGAATTAAAATAAAATTTCTATATAAAAATTCCCAGAAACACAATTTTCATTGCCTTTTCCTTGAACATAATTTTAAGAACCCCATAAAAATATGAATATTAAACTTTAATTGCTCAATTTAAGCCTTAAAAATGTTAACTCACAAAAAAGCATATATTTTTTTTGTCGCCTATAAACTCCTGATTAATATTTGTATTTCACAGCGAATATTGTTTTTCCTTATTAAAGAAAAACATACTGGAGGGAAAACCACAAAGTGCCATAAATAAAAGTCATCGTTACTCTCTTTAGTCCATTTTTTTTTCTTTTTTTAGATAAACATTTATAAAATCAACAACAAATTTTAAATGCCGGAAATGAAAAGTGTTGGCTATTTGGCTATTTCAAATTATTATTTTTTCAAGCCATTATTTTTTTTTCCAATTAATATTTGCCCCTCAATTTTGTGGAGCCGCAAACTCAATTTACATGCGGCTTTATTTATGAGGGACTGAGGCACTGAGGCTGCCCATCTTAATGTCCTTTTTTAGGGGCAGGAAAGGACACTCGACTGCTTAGCCCTCGGGGTTACTTATAACTAATTGAAACCAGACTGAGGGACAGGGTGTGCGAGAGGGACCTGAAGTCATTGGTAAATTGAAAAAAAAAATATATATATATATTTTGTGCCTGCGATGTTAAAGTATTTGTGGGGACGAAGGACGAAGGACTAGCAGGGGGGCACGAGCACGAAATCGATGCTGTCGGTTGACAGTTTGTTAATTAAAAACAGCAGCAGGAGCAGCAGGAGCAGCTCCGGGGATTGGTATGTTAAGGGTTTGAGGGTAAATCCAGTGGAGCGGTCACTCAACGTCTCACGCACACACACGCGTGTCCTGCTGCTCCTGCTCCTGCTAGTCCTGCTGCTGTTGTTGTTGTTCCTGTTCTTGTTGTGCGGCTCTCGTGCACTTGGCAGGCTCCGATGGCCAACGTCAGAGTGACCGGGCTAATAAATTGCCCAGAGAGAATCGAACGGAAGGACATAAGGACGCAGAGACGGACAAAGGAATCAAAGGAGCAGGATTCGCATGGTGTTCATCTCTCACTCACTCACCTATCGTCGTAATTAATGTCAGCGAGTAGAGAAAGGCCGAGGCATAGGTCCATTTGTGGGTTGGGGCATTCATTTGGATGCCGCCAGCGGGATATACCTTCGACTGGCGCACCGCCCGCAGCAACGTGTCCTGTGTGCGAAAATGTCAAGGAAACGCTCAATTAGCCACGCTCCGAAATCGGAAAAGTTTGCTCCGGGATAAAAACTTACCTGAAAGAGTTGCACTTCCTGGGCGGCCAGACGCGTCCAGTTTTCCTTGTATAATATGTTAAGATCCTCTGTGATGGACCACAGGCGATCCACCGTTCTGAGAGAGAGAGTTAAAGTATTTAAACATTAATTAAATTATTTTAAAAATTTAAAAGAAATTAAATAAATACTTAAAGAACTATAAACTATAACTATATTAAATAGATATCCTTATTTAATATTTAAAGAAGTAAATTTAATATATATTCAATTAATTTAATAAATACTTTATAAAACTGATGAATAATATATTAAATACATATAGAAATCAATTAAATATATATTCAATATAATAATGATTTGATATAATATATTAATATTAATTTAATAAATTAAATACATTACGAAATTAATTAAGTATATATAAATTATATAGAATATTTGAATATATTTTTACCTGGAACGTATTTCGGCATTTGCCAGCTCGGTGCGTGGAAAGGGCTTTGAGGCAGCCACCGCTGTCTCCAAGGCGCCACCATCCTCCAGTTCACCTTCGAGGGTCACAAAGACTATGGAGCCCATGGCAGTGTAAAGCAGGACTAGCAGGAGTACACCTAAAACGAAGGATAACATAAAACAAAGGGTATATTTAATAATATTTAAATAGATTTTTTTATATTTAACTATACTTTTTTATATGTTATTATATTTAGTTGTATAAAAATATTTTTTAATATTTTTTAATACTTTTTTACACTTTATTTTTTTGTATTAATAAATAATCTAAAATAAAACAGGTGGTTTGATACATATAAAATAACTTACGAGAATGAAGGTTTCTCAAAATTTCTTCTAAATTAATTGAATCTTTTACTTTCACAAATAAAAAATAAATGTTAGAAGGCACGACCACACTGCGTATGAGCAATATCACGCATACGCACTGTTGCAAAGCACACACACAACATTCAATGCTATTAATTTCATCAGTTTGCAGCTATAACTTTATAATTTATTTATAACACGTCAGTTTAAACTGCGTGACTTTGATTAATTTACTCTAATTTAATTTCATTTTTAAAAGGTAAATTGTTTAATCAAATACAGTTGTATATTGAAAACATGTATTTATATTTATTATTTGTTTGTAATTATTTTTTTTAGATATATTTTACTCAATACAGACTGATGTGCTGCTGATTGGTCAGTAAATGAATTTATTAAGCTGGACAACGCGGCGTATGAGCGATGCGTAGAAATAGGCGAGCAGCTTAAGCTTAATGATTTATAATTTATAATTGCAACTTATTGATGATTATGGAACTAAAAAATAACAATAGATTCAATTTTGATTGATTTTAATGAACAAATTAAAAATTTAAAATAATTAAACAATTGAAAAGTAAAGAAATGTAAAAATATGTTTATATTCCTGATGAACATTTAGATTAATTTTAATTGTAAAGAAATAAAGAAGAATAAAAAGCTAAAAGAATGATTGATTTTCCTGTAATTTAATTGCAAAAAAAATATATATATAAATAAAAAAATTAATAACTTTTAATAAATTAAAGCAAAAGTATGCATAATTTGGGGGGTATAAATATTTATAATCACTTTAATTGTGAAAAAAAAATTATATATAAATAATAGTTGTTCTTTAATGAAAGTTAAGGTACTAAGAAAATAATTTTATATTCCTTTAATTAAGTTCTAAAAATTATATTACATTTATCATTTATTTTATTTTAATTTGCAATCATTAAATAACTAAATACTGTAAAACTCTTTATTATTATCTTTTATTTTGTGAGTAAATATATCTTTAAATGTTTACAGTGAAAGTTAGGCTAATTATTTATATATAATTAGCATTTTTTTTAAATAATATTATTTTTAATATATAATATATATTATTTAGATTTTTAAATTTCAACATCACTCACCTGTGGCCGATATACAGTGCGATTTGGGTGCTCTTTGACAGCCGCAGAGTGCTCCCCCGCCGCCTGCCTCACGTGCCGCCTGCTTCTCGGACTTGGAACTGGCACCGCCGCCACCTGCTCCCTGACGACCGCCACGGGCGCCGGCTGCCGCTGCCGCAGCTGCTGTGGCAGCCACATTGCTGCTGCCACTGGCGGCGCTATTGTTGCCGCCAGTGCCATCGCTGCCCAGGAAGGCGGCCAGCGGCAAAGGCGACTTCTTGTTCATTGTCCTGATGATGATGCTCCTGCTGCTCCTGCTGCTCCTGCTGCTCCTCTTCAATCTCAATCCGTCAATCTGTCAGTCAGGCAGCCACCGAAGCTGGATCTTGATTTTGAGGTGTTTTGGTGCTTCTTCTTCTTCTCTCCGCCGACAATCAAATCAAACACTCAGTCCTGCTCCTTGCATCCTCAAAAGGGATGCGTGTGTGTGTGTGTGTCTGTATCCTGATGCTCCTGGTGGGTGTGTGTGCTTTTTGCTCCCGATTCCTTGTCATAAAATGTCGCTCGCCCTTTTTTACGAGGCCGTTTTGTTTGTGTTTTTTTTTCGTGTCCTTCGTCCTGTGCCTCCTTCAGTTCGCGCCGGATGCTGCAAATGCAAATATGCAAAATATTCTCGTGAAAACCTGGCCCAAAAATGGAAAATGGAAATGAAAATTGCGAACGAGTGTTCGTTGTGTGTGTGTGTGAAGACAGGCGTTCAAATTGCATGGCAAATGCCGTGTAATTGAGTCAACAGCTTCAGGTTAGCACTCTCAGTGTAATATCCTGGCAGGACGAAGCGAAAAAATAAAAAAAAATACGCCATAAACACTTCATTAGCGATAAGGCTCGACGCATAAGTGAGCGAATCTTGAATATTTCAAGGTAATGCCACTCGACTTCCGTTGCCATTAGCTTTTCTTTTTTATATTTATTAGAAATTATATGTGACTTTATATATTCTGCTGATTATTTTGATATATTTCTTAATGTTTTTTGTTAGATTTTCAATAATAAATTTACTCAAATATTAAAAACTATTCAAATGACTTTGATTTTTATTTTATTTTAAATCTAAAACTCTTTTATTTCACTTTTCAACACAATTATCCATACAAATTATGTAAAAATCCCTTTCATAAATTAGTAAATAGTTAAAAATTGTTTTTAAAAATATTTTAGCATATTTCTTAATATTTTTTGTTAGATTTTCAATAATAAATTTATTCAAAAAACCAAAAACTCTTCAAATGGCTTTGATTTTGATTTTTTTTTAAATATACAACTTTTTTATTACACTTTTTAACACAGTTATCCATCTAAAATATGTAAAAAAATCTCTTTCATAAATTAGTAAATAGTTAAAAATAGTTTTTAAAAATTTCCTTTAACCCTTTATAGTCTCCTTTTCCTTTTAGTTTTCCAACTCAGACATATTATACTCGCTCTCTCTTTTGCATATTTCCCATAGTTTTCAAGTGCTTTTTCCCGCACAAAAGTTGTAATTACTTCAGTTAAGTGCGTTACATAATTAGTTTTGTACAAAAATTATGCAGTAAAAACAAAAAGCATTTAGTTTTTTACAGTTTTTACTGTTTTTTTAGAGTAATAAAAGTAATAAAAGGACTTTTCAGGCCCAAAAGGGACCCAAAAAAAACAAATGCCGGAAGATCAGTGTTCAAGGGGTCAGGAAGGACACAGGGGAAAAGCAGGCCCAGTGTGGCAGGCTCATTATCCTGGTAATCACAGTCCACACACACACATGAGTGTCTCAGTGTGCTCACACTTTATATCCTTGTCGGGCCGCCGTGTTTTTGTCGCAAATAATCGGATAAACGTGAAGATTGGCTGGCATTTAAATTAAAGATTGCTGCCACCGAAGCACAAAAACTTGTCGACTTTCTGGTTTAGCACGTGCCAGGTCCTTGCTTTTTTTTTTCTCTTGTTTTTGAGGGACATATCCTAATACCAATTTTGTGAGCCACTTCAATTAAGGACACCCAGTTATCCTGGCTGCCTGGCCTGCATTTTTGTGCCAATGTGCCACGCCTTTCGATGCTAATTAGGTGAAGACATCGCAGCACGTTCCACACTTGCCACGCTTGCCCCCGATTAATGAAACATGTTCAATTGTTGCTAGCTAGCAGGATATATAAACATATATATGTATATATATGTATGTATAGACATGTGTGTTTATATCCTGGTTATCCTTGTTGTGGCCCTCGGTTGCCATATATCCCAGCATTCAATCTTGTTATGAGATCCTAGATGCCTGGCAACGATAAGTAAAACGCAAATTTGTGCATGTACTTTTGCACAGAGCAAAAGGCAAAATAATAATAAAAAACAAAACAGAAAATATCATAAAGAATATTACAGGAAAAAATAAAACAAATATTTGGCTTTAAGGTTGTTGTTTAAGGAAAAGGAAAAATTTAAGTTGAAGTGGAATTTTTAGTAAAGAAATTCATATTCATAAAGATTTACCTTATAAACTTTTAATTTAAATAAATTTTTAATTGTTTGACTTAATTTTTAGGATCAATAAAATACATGAAACATGTAAGTAAAGTAAATAAAATATTGTAAAAATTTTTATTGAAATATTAAATTTTTATAGAGCAAAGAAAAGTATAAAACAAGGTTTTGTTTAAGGAAAACGAAAAAATAAAGTCTGATAGAATAAAAATTTAAAGTGAAGTTGAATTTCTTCAAACTAAATTCATATTCAAAAGGGTTTCCTCTTTAAGCTTTTAATTTAAATAAATTTGTACGTGTCCGATCAATAAAATACAGGAAATATGTTTTTAAAAGCAAAAATGAATAAATCTTATTGAAATATTAAATTTTTAAAGAGCCAAGAAAAGTATAAAAAAAAGTATATCCATTGCCTTCATTTTCTGTGTTATTCTTGAACTAATTAATGAATTATAATAAAATATAATTATATATTCTATATACATATATAATATAAATTATAATAAATTCCAATTAAAATCTATTCAAACATCAAACTATATATATTTTTCAAGGTTTGTATACCACATATTCCCTAGTAACCCTATTTAATTCCCCAATTTCTCCCAGTGTCTGTTTTGGCTGTTGGAAATAACTACACGCATCGGGCAAATCAAGCGAGGTAATTGGTAATTGCATCTGCATTTCGCCTCGTCACCCCCTTGGAAAACACATTCGAAATAGATACATCCATGTATCTTTTTGGGGGGCTTTTTGGGGATGAGGAAAAACCCAAGGACTGACCGAACATGCAATCGAAATGGAAATACTTTTGGTTTACCTCAAGCTAAATGCGACAGTATTTTGGAATTTCTGATTCTGATTTTCGCAAATGCCAAAATGCCAAAATGGCAATTGCGAGATGCCAATCTGCATTCCGGACTTGTGCCCCACGCTCCATCACGATTATCCCAGCGGTTGGCGGTCATCAATCATATATATATATATATATGTCCCGATTGGACAACGAATCCATCTCCCTGCTCCTTGAAAAGATTCACTTTAAGTGCCGTCATTAAATGTTTGCCAGTTTTCCAGCGAAATGCCAGGAGTACCTTCATCCTTGCAAAAATGTTTGCCATTTATAAAGTGAGAGAGCAAGCGGAAAATAAGTTGAAAATATAATGAACTCTGGGTGTCGGGAAAACCACTTCAAAGGGTGCCGAAATATATGCAACATTTTTGAGTTGCAATCAAAAATTTAACATTTTTGCTATTTGCAAAATGTGCGAAAAGTATGCCTTTTGCAAATAGCTTTTTGACACCTTTTTTGGGAAAGAAAATTCGTGGTTTATTTGAAATCAATTGAAAAGGTAAAAAAGGATTAAAAACTTTAATTAAAAAATCTATAAATCATAGCATACTTTTAGAGGGCTTTTTGTAAGCTATGTAAATATGAAAACAATTTAAATTGTGTCTAAAAGTATGCAAAAAAATTGATAAAGAACTGAAATTCTATGTTTGAATTTTCCATCTCCGAACTTTCCTCTTTTGTACTTTTTCTTTCTCTCTCTCCCACTCTCCCACTCTCTTTCTCTCTATCTCTTTCTTAAATATCACCTATTAACCTAGGAAAATCCGCTTTCACTCCTTTATGCCTAATTTTCCTGATGATTTTCCAAAATTGAAATTTACTGTAAAATTTCCTAGGCTTTCAATTATTTTTTTGTTATTTGAATTTTTGTGAGCGAAAGCTTTTGCTTTGAAATTTAAATCAAAGTCCCCGCAATCATTTTGAAGAGGAAATTTTTTCTTTTGTTTATTTCCATTGAAAGTCCTTTTAGCATTTTACGACATTCAATATTTGAATGCTAAGTGTGTGTGTGGGTGTAAGCGTGAGTGTCCTGACATTTAAATATTACACCTGTTTGCCACGCCATTTGCCGCCCATCTGCTTAACCACGCCCCCCTGGCAAGTACACACACACACCATACGCACACACACACACACCCACCTGAAACAGCATTTATTTCGCCTTTTTAATTGCTGACATTTATTGAACACTCCTCGCCGGCGTGTGTTAAATCTACCGTGAGAAGAACGCCACATCGACAGGGCCACACATTCAAGGTATAAGAGTGTGTATGTGTTTGTATGAGTGTGTATGCGAGTGTGCGAGAGTGTGTGAATGTGTGTTGTTGCCTTTGAGTCTGACTTAAGTGCAAACTTATGCCAATTATGCCAAGCTTTTCCCAGCAGGCAACACACAGAGCATTCAATTTTAATATGCACACAGAGAAATTATCTCAATTAATTATAAATTAAAATAAATTAATTTAGAAAAAAAACCCTTTAGAAATCTCAGGAGTTTAAAAAAACATTTAATAACTGAGCCCAAAAGTAGGCTATGTTTCTTGGAATTGCAAAAATTCATTAGTAAAATCCTCAAGTGTAAAGGCAACCCTTTCTTTTATTAACAAAAATGCTTTATAATTACAAATAATTATAAATTAAAGTAAACTATTTATGGAAAAAACCCCTTTAGAAATCTCAGGAGTTTAAAAAACATTAAATAACAGTGCCAAAAAGTAGGCAACGTTTCTTGAATTTGCAGAAATTAGTTAATAAAATCCTCAAGTGTAAGAGGCAACCCTTTTCTTTTATTAACAAAAATGCCTTAAATTCCTAACAGTGTATTAGCAGCTCAATAAAATAAGTAGGGGAAAGCTCAAGCAGATTACACGGATCATTAGCTCAAATGAGAAAGTTCACATGTTTCAGGGATTCTCCCGGCTTCCACTTCCACTTCCACTTCCTCGCACTAAACACGACGTCCAGCACTTAATCAAATGCAAGCCATCCAAGTGTCCTGGCCGAAGATGGAAAGCTGGGAATCCCCTTACCAGTTCCTTTACTTCTTCTTCATCATCTTCATCTGCTTCTTTGCCTGTCCCGACCAAGATAGATGCTCTCTCTTTTTCTCTTTCTCTAGCTCTAAGGACGACCAATATGGCTGATTGAAACCAAGTAACTTTCCATGCGACATGCGACAGGACACGCAGGACACGTGCAGTTATTTGCGGAATTTTGATAGATTTCCCTGCAACTGATTTGCGCACGTACCATCAGCGGGCAGAGGTGAATAAAGCAAATGGAGCGGCCAGAGAGATCCTTATCCTTCCTGCTTCCTGCTCTCTAGTCCTTCGGCTTTCAACCAAAGTGCAAACCCCTGTCCCGTGCCCGTTCAAGTTGGTCCCTTTTTTTTTGCCGTTTGTAAGTTTGTTGCCTTATTGATGAGCGTGTGCACTGGCAGAAAAAAAAAAAAACACAAAAAAAAATGAAGGAAAAGAAAAAGGAGGAACGAATGACACGAAATGGACTTGACTTGACTTTGCCGATAAGACACTTTTCCTCTTTCAAAAGAGATTCCGTTGGAGATAGTTACTAATTAATTAGGACATGTTCCTGGTCACGTATCCTTTGGAGCACAAAAATTTCTATGTCAAAGAAGTAAAATTGATTAATTCAGCTGACTAAAAGTATACTATGATATTGAATCTATGTTCAATCTTTCTGGTAAGATGTGACTTTATATTGCACACTTTTCAGCTGTATTTTAAGCGAATCCAATGACTTTCTTGACTGTTTCTCTCTTAAATAACTTTGGAAATATTATAAAGTGCATTAAAAAAATAAAGATTTGATAAAGAAAATTCTTAAATGAAGTCTAACATTTTATTGCATACTTTTTGGCTGCATTTGAAGTGATTTCTGTGACTTTCTTGACCGTTTCTCATTCAAGTAACTTAGGAATTATTATGAAATAATTACAAAACTAAATATTTAATAAAGAAAATTTTTAAATGAAGTTTAACATTTTATTGCAAGCTTTTTGCCTGCATTTAATGCGATTTCTGTTACTTATTTGATTGTTTCCTTTCCAAAAACTAAAATTACAAAAATATGTTAGCCCAAATTTTTTTGCAGTGCAAAATGGACAGGGAAATAAGGACTAAAGCGACAGCACATTACGCAGGCCGCCAAAAACGATTCTCGTGTCTAAACTGACTGGCAGGACCTAGTACCAGGACATGAGTTTGAAGCAGACAAAAAAAAAGCAACAACAACAACAAAAAGGACAACAACACACAACAAAAAACAAAAAAAAAAGAGAAAGCAGAGCAGCCATTATGGCGAAGGAAATATAGGAAATGGTGAAAATCGGGGAGGAAAAAGGGGGTCACATATCCAAATATCCATTTCTCACTCATTGCGTTTTTGGCAACTTGCTGCACAATTAAACGGCAAATCACGCCTAGGATTTGGTAAAAGCATCCAGTATCCTGCATCCTGCGTACTGCGTCGTGCGTCCTGCAGCAGCCTCCAGCAGCCTCCTGCAGCCTCTCCTGAATGCAACAACAAAAGCAGCAAGAGAGAGAAGCAAAACCGCACAGAAAGCAATTGGGGAAATGGCACAAAAACTGGAGCATGGCCAAAAGGATCGAAAGAGAGGCCACAACGAGATTGATGACGAGCTCTGAGTGTGTGTGTGTATGATTGTGTGTGTATGTGTGTGTGTGTGCGGGAAAAACCAAACCACCGACGTTGGAAACTTGGCCAGAGGGCAAAAAAAGTAAATTGCAAATGAAATGTACACACTGGCGGCAGCAACACCGATCAGCGGGGGCGGCGGCGGCGGCATTGCTCGGCCCGAAAGTCATAAAGAACTGGAAAAACAAAAGTTAAGCGAGGAAAAGAGTGGAAAAATAGAGAAAGAAAAGCCTCAGCTCGAGGCGGGGAAAACACACACACACAAAACACAACTCCCCGAAAAATTGCCAATGGAAAAGGAGTTAATGCCTAGACAGGATATCTCGAGTTTTGGGTTAAAAGGTATAAAACAAATTGAGTTATAAAATTGTTCAAATTATATAAAAAGTATACAAAAAATACATATTTATAAAAAATAATATATAAAATATAAATAAATTAATGAGCTTAATTCAATTCAATATATTCAATATAATTCAATTGAATATATTATTAAGTTAATTGAAAATTTTACTGGACTTTATTTAATTTCTTTACATATTTTATATTTATATTTAAGTAACTAATACAACTACTTTTTAAATAGTAAATAAATAATATATAAATACAACAAATAAATGGTTAAGAAATGGATTGGATTTTAAGTAATGTAAAAAATATTGTATTAACAAGAAACCAAATATAAATATTTCCAAGCAAAAATCATAGAAAATATGTACAAATAGGCATACTTTGTACATATTTTTTCTTTGATGTTTTTATCAGTATAAATATATATTTAGTATAAAAAAAAATTAAGCTAACTTTGGATAACCGAAGTTTCTATACCCTTTTGCAGTTTGATCATAAAAATCATTATAACTAAGCCAAAAATGCTTAATTTATATTCAGAAAAGTTCTGTGCTAGTTCTTAATAAATAATGAAATCTGCATTATAAATTTAAAATTTTAAAAATTAAAAAAAATTTTTTTTTTCAAATTTTTGACAATTTTAAAAATGAAAATTTTGAAAAAAAAAAGTCAAGTTTTCGGAAACTTTTCGAAAAACGTTTCTGTGCTAGTTTTTAATAGGTTAAGAAATCTGCATTCAAAATTTACAATTGAAAAAATTACAATATTTTGTAAAACTAAACAATTTTGACGATTTTAACCCCTCATAAAATATAAAAAAAAATGTATAAAGTTTCAAACTTGGCTAGATTGACTCGGCTGTTAATAGTGATCATAAATATATACGATTTATAGAATTAAAAACAACTCCTTCACTGCATTTCAAGCTTCTGACTAAAATTATAATACCCTTTACGAGTATAAATAAATATAAGCCACAAACTATTTGAAACTTTTATTAAAAATGTAACCTAAGCCAAAGTAAAATGTAAATAACTTACAAAACAAAACCAAAAAAATAACAAATACCAAACCAAAACCAAAAAAATCCAAAAAAGAATCCACAAGATAGACCTTTGCTCTCACCGAATGCCATTTGTGTAAGCGGAGAATTCCAATGGGTTCAAAGGTGGCCGAAAACTATCAAATTGATTATCCATTATCCCCAATTGCAAGGTGAAGTTGCCTAATTCTATTACCACCCCCCTCTCCGCCCCTCGTATTATATTCGTTGCCAACCGCAAATGGATCCAAACAATAACTCACAAAAATCCTCACAATTTGCTGAACTTGAGCCCCCGAAAACACACAGAGAGCAATGGGAATGGGAATGGGGATGAGTCCTGGACAAATGCTTGGGCTTAGCCCACTTGAGGGGCCCCTTCGGGTTTGGAATGTAACCAACTCGAGTTAACCCATTAGTGCCTGCCCAGCAGCAGGAGCAGCAGCAGGAGTACCAGCAGATAAACCCTGCGAGAGGCGAGATGGAAATGAAAAAACAATTTCATTGCAAAGTGAAACGTAGAGTCACGTCTGAGCTGGGGCTAAGGAGGGGCTGAGCTGGGTCCTTTTTCGTTCGTTGTTATTGCTTAGTTGGTGATTTTGTACAGCAAGCAAATAAATTGGAAAGAAAAAAACAAAAAAAAATACAAAAAAAAGAGCTAAAAAGGGGGGACGGTCTAGGAGAAATACAAGGAAAATCAGTCAGATAGCAGTCACTGCCTTCTTGCCCCTCGGCGTCTCCTGCTGCCATCCTTTCGTCAGGTTCAGTCTCGCAATGATTGAATGCCCAGACTCAAACACACACACACACACACTTAAGGCACAAGTATCCTAGATAAAAAAAAAAATACACACGAAAACTACACTGCGGGAAATACTGCAGATTTTAAAGTACCCCAAAACTAAGGCTCAAAGTATGCAATGATCTTTTTTAGGTAACAAAATCTATATCAAAAATATAAATAGAAATAATAAACACTTTACTAAATACTATTTCTCTAAATTAAATGTATATTAAATATAATATTTGGGCTGCTAAAAAAATCACACAAAAAATAACTAACAAATTAATAGTTTTTTGCCATGTTTAATTTTGTAGCCTACTTTTGCGCAGTATTTTTAAGAGTTTTAAAAACTTGAGTGCTTTTTTAGCAGCTTAAATATTATATTTAATATAGATTTAGTTCAGAGAGATAGTATTTAGTGAAGTATTTTTTATTTCTATTTTAAAAAGTCAAAAATACTTTTACAAATATTTAGAAACCTTTAATAAATGTTGGTACATTTTACCATAAATAATTTAAATTATTTTCAATTAGCAATTTTTATTATTAAAGTTATTTTATTAATTTTTATTTTATTTTATTTATTAGTTCTATTTCAAAAAGTCAAAAATACTTTTACAATTATTTATAAGCCTTAAATAAATGTTGGTTATCTTTCCCATAAATAATTTAAATTATTTTCATATAGAAATTTGTATTATTAAAATTATTTTATTTATTTTAATTTATTTTTTTGTATTATTTCTATTTCAAAAAGTCAAAAATACTTTTACAATTATTTATAAGCCTTAAATATATGTTGGTTTTCTTTGACATAAATAATTTAAATTATTTTCATCTAGAAACTTTTATTATTATATTTTCTTTTTTTATATTTTTTATTTTCATAATATATTCCTTAAAAAACCCCTAATTTTTTTTCATTGTGTACTAAAAGAGTCCTCCCCCAAGAGCAGCTCGAAATTCAATTGGAACCCTCTCGCAAATGAAGAATTTTCTCTGCATTTTTCTAGGGCACACGTACCAGGCACTCGAGGGTTAAGTTTTGTGGAAACGGAGGTGGGGGGGGGAGGGGGACTGAGGGACTGAGAAACTGAGGGACGTAACTGGGATCAAGACGTCGTCCGAGCCAACATAAAATTTGTTGTGCAAAACATAAAAACCAAACATAGAGAACGACATGAAAATGTGGCAGGAAAGAAATAGAAATAGACGCCAGGACCAGTTCACCGACAGTGAACATTCCAACCAAACAATATATATAAACAGACATATATATATATATATATATATATAGTGAGCAGAATGTAAGGAAACAAAGCCGAGGGGCGGAGAGAGAGGGAAGGAGGAATATAGCACAGAGAAATCATGAAAAATGTAAAGAAAAACTGGTGGAAAACTGGGCGAAAAAGGAATGTAAAACAACGTGCAGCTGAGATATAAAAACTAAATCAAAAAGGAAAACACAAACCGAGATACAAGTCCACGTCTTGGGCTAAGAATTTTGATGCACTTACAGAAATGTACGACGACGAGTGCGAGTGCGAGTCCAAGGGCGGCCTGTCTATGCTTTGAGAGGGGGGAGTGATACTGCCACAAGTGGCACTGTGGCACACTGTGGCACACTGTGGCACTGGCGAAGGCAACGTTGATTGGCACAAGGCCAACGATACGATGATACAAGCCTCAGACTCTCTCTCTCACTTTCTCCTTTCCAATCTGGGCAATTTCTCTGTTTCTCTCTCTCTATTTCTATCTCTCTCTTTCTCCCCATCTCTATCTCTCTAACAAACTCGCAAGTTTCAAGTATTCCTCCTTCAGACTCGGAGATAATGACCAGATTCCTTCAATTAGTTCAAGCAAAACACACACACAAGCCAAGGCTTGACCATGGCAAGAACTCTCAAGTGAAACTGGTCAAAGAGGGGTCACTTTTCAAAGATTTTTTGGGGGGAATTATTAATAAATAAATAATAATAAAAACAAGTAAGAATATAGAGCAAAATAAAGTGAAACTTGAAGTATGTAATGAATTATATAACCATTTTAAGCTTTTTAAATATCAAGACTTCTTAAGTAAAACTTTTATAAGAGAAGGCTTATTTTATATGTTTATTTGGGGGATTATTTAAAAATATAAAATAAATATAAAAATATAGTTACATATCTAACTATTAAACAAACCAAAGAAAATAACTTCAGGGATTTTTAGAACTATAATACCTTTTTTATAACCAATTACAATAGCAAGACTCTTTAAGTAAAACTGGTCAAAGAAGAACCTCTTTTTAAGTAGTTTTTGTGGTGATTATAATTTAATTAATAAAAATAATAAAAATATATAAATATATATATAAATTAAATACATCAAATAGAAAAATTAAATGGTATAAGGAATTGAAATACCCTTTTATTAACCTCTACATTTTAAACTCAAACTCCTTAAGTAAAACTGATAAAAGAGTAGCAGCCTTTCTACATTATTTGGCTACAATATTAATTAATAAATAATAATAATAAAAACAAATAAGAATATTAAGTCAATAACTTAGTATATATTTAAAGAATATAAGAAATTATAATATTCTTTTTATTATCCTTGGAAAAAGCAAGGCTTCTTAAGCAATGCTGGTCAGAGAGTAGGTTCTTTTTAAAGATTTATTGTTGTAATTATTAATTAATAAATATATAATAATAATTAATTATATACAAAATACAATATAATACTAAAAACAACTAAGAAAATTACAACTACAAATTATAAGAAAACAAGTAAAATTTAAAAAATATATAACAAATTATAATATAATGTAATTATTCTTTAAAAAAATCAAGGATCCTTACGTAAAACTGGTCAGAGTGTAGCAGTAATTCCAAAATTGTTTGGCATGATTATTATTTAATAATAAATACTTCTATATTCATTAAAAATATATAAATGTAAGCAATATAAAATATATACAAATTCAATAAATAAATTATATGTATAAAAATATTACCCTTTAATAACCCTTTAAAAAGTTTACTATAAAAAAGCTCTTCAAATACCCAAATCAATTGAATGTCTGCCTTAGCCTCTTAATAAATTATAGGTAAAGCAACCGCAGATAGATAGATGACTCCTTCAGCCTCGACCAAATCCACATCCTCATCCAGTTCCCATATCCCCCATCACATATCCCACATCCCCTATTCCCTATCCCTTGGGGAGTTTTTACTCAAAACCCTTCTCAAAAATGTACCACGCCGCTCGTCATTTATCGAGTGACGAGCGTGATGCCGCAGTCCGGCGATGGAATCGTTTCGGATTTGATTGCCGGTTCCCGGTCACGCCTTTGGCAGCAGAAGTTCACTACGCTCCTTGTTTTTTTTTATATATATATATATATTTTTTGATCCTTTAGGAGCTTAAAAACCGCAATAAATAAATCTTTTTGGCGAGCCTGGCTGTTCCCTCGAGCTGTCAGCCTCGTTGACGGTTTGCGGCCACGGATTCGGATTCGGTTTCGGTTTCAGATGCGAATGCGGTTGGGCCTGCATAATGACCCACAAGCATAGCGCCGCGAGTTTATTTCGCCTTTATTTTATTTATACTCTTATTCCCCCTGCCCCCTGCCCCTGCCCCATGCCACATGCCAGCAACTTGGTAATCTTTTGCATCATCGAGAGCGAATGAAGTACGTGGCGGGAAACGCTGGATGATGGTTGATGGTGGCAAGCTGGAGGCAGTTGTTGCGACTGTTGCTTCTTCGGGAAATGCATAAACAAGCAGCCAGCCGGCTGTGTGTGCGGCGCCTCCCAAGTCCTTTGCCTGCCACAGCCAGACGCCTCTTGAAATTACATGGCCCCAGTGGAGGCAATCCGAAACCGAAACCGAGACCGAAACCGAGACCCAAAACGTAGCCCAAACCGAGACCGACACCGACACTGCCACAGAGACCCTGTCCGAGAACCAAAAAAAGAGGAATCACCGTGGTTGCAAATTGTTGTTTAAAAGTGCTTTTAAAAACAAGGCATATCAATGCAGTTTATGTTTTTGTAATTAGAAGCTTATCGTTTAAAAAATTAAAATAATCAAATTTTAATTTATACTGACATTTTTACAGTGTATTCAGCAACATCTTTGATATATAATTATAGCTTCTGCTTTAAGATGTGATTTGTTAGTCATGGAAAAATTGCTGCACAAATACCGTATATCGATAAAATATTGGAGTTTTGTTGTGATCGAAAATATTGAATTGTAATGCATATCGAAATTTTTCTACACCTTTTTAAAAACTTTACGAAAACAATAAAGATTTTATAAATCTATTAATAAGATTTATATATTCTGTAAAGTAGTGAATATTTCATAAAACTAAAGGAATCACAGCATTGGAAGAGTATATCGGTAAAATATTTAAGCTTTCGGTTTAATCGAAAAAATAGGGTGCAATAATTATCGATTGTTATGTAGAATGCAAGGTATATTAAAAAATGTAATTTTTTAATTTTGCATTAAAATAAGATGATAACAAAAAACTTATTTGGAACGAAAAACTTATTAAGATAGTTATAGTTGTACAAAAACTGCTGCAGAAAAAATGTATATCGATAAAATATCGAGCATAGTTTAGTCGCGCAGAAAAACTGCTGCAAAAAAATGTATACCAATTAAATATACATTCAACAATATGAATTGCAATAAATATTAAAATTTGTGTACAATGTAAAATATTTTTAGCAGAGCGTTTGCATTATAAAAGGAAACGGAAATAGGATTTAAAAAAGCGCATTTCGATAAAATATCGACTTTTTCTTAAACAAAAGATTGATATAATATATAATATCAAATTAAATATTTCTAGCAAGAAACATAATAATTATTAAACATTTCCTAGCTATAAAAATCTAGATAAAGAGATAAAGATTCAATACAAATATATTCAAAATATATTTAAATATATTATTAAATAAAGTTTTGAAATCGAAATTAAATATATTTAAAATAATTAATAAATTAAAAGACCTTCGAAATCAATGCAGATTTTTTAATTTAAGGCTAATAATCCATGAAAATATTAATAATTTTGCAGAATTTCAACTATTTATCCCTTCAAATGGAATGACCACTATGCAGGAGTCCCCTTGGCTGAGATATTGAGAGGCCTGTGAGAGGCTGAGAATGAATGGGAGTGGCTATGGGAATGGCAATGGGTATCGGAATGGCACTGCCACGGACACGGACACGGACACGGACACGGACAGTTTCGGCTTGCTACTCGCGTACCTCTGGGCTAGGGAGGGGGTAGCGGATAGGGGAGGGGCGGGATGAGGCAGGAAGGAGCGTTTCGCATATGTAGCCATAGCCAGCACGTTCTTCATTCAATGCCATGAAACGTGTTAAGGAGTTGGGGATCCTTTTCTACGTTTTGCTTCTTTTTTTTTCTCTCTCTCTCTTCATTTTGCAATGCAAGTCCTGTCCTCGTCCTCGCCCTCCTGCTGCTGCGTGTGTGGGTAGAAAATTTAATCAGTATAGCATTGCGAGCATTCCGATAGACAACCTGAATTTAGATAACAAATTATGCATTGCCACCCCCACCCACAGTGCCATTACAATTGTTGCACAAATGTGTGTATAGATATGTGTGTCTGTGTGTGTGTGTGAGGGGGTTAGGCCAGGGTGGCGGGGGGTACTGGGGTGTTTTTTAGGGGCGGCTGTCTTGCTGATACACGAGAACGTGCCACAGAGGCTGGCTCTTTGTGGGCAACCTTTTAGGCGAGTCGCCTCTGCTTTCCTCTCGCTCCCTCTCGCATTCAGTACTGTTTTTTTGGGTTTTTTCTTCTCTTTTTTTTTTTTGGGCAGAGGTCAGCAATTTTCATTTGAGGGCTTTGGCTTCGGTTTCAAGTGAAGCTGAGGCTGAGGCTGTGGCTGAGGCGAAATTTAGTAGGTCGCCAGGAAATGACAGTTATTGCCATTTGCCTTTTCAGTTCTGGCACAGAGTTTTCCCTGTGTAGTATAGCTCGTTTTTACACCACAATTACGAGCGATGAATGAAAATGCAATGGGAAAAATGCTCTTTAAAATAGATCCATACACACACACACATATACAGGAGCCCCAAAAAGCATGCTGCGGGATTTTGCCACAAAGCAAAGGCCCCAAAAAGCAGGCTACAATTTTGTTTATTTCTGCCCCTGTCAGTCACGTGTTGACGCAGTTTCTTTTTCGCCGGTTTCTACCTCTCTTTTGTCCCCTCTCTCTCTTAATCTCTCTTTCCCTTTTGCTCTCTCCCTTTTTCTCTCCCCGTTTCAGCTATAATTGCACTTTGGTTCCGTTTCCAGTTCACTTCCAGCTGGCTACGTTTCGATTTGTTGCCGAAATTGAGTTATGCCACACAACAGGTTCCGGCTTCCGGTTTTTTGGGACTCGGGATCGGTATTGGGGATTCGAGACTCTGGTTTGGTTATTCCTGGCTTGCGGATACAGGATACAGGAGCTTCACTCAACTGGAAGGCAGCGGCCCCACAAAACTGAGAACCTAATTGGACACATTGATTGTGAAAGCAAACGAAAGCCCAACTAACTGCCAAGAAAAAACACGACAGCAGCAAATAAAGGAACAAGAAAATTACAAGCATAAAACAATAGGCACACAACTGTACCCAGGAAGGAGTTGGAAAGCAAATTGACAACAAGGATTTAAACAATATCATTATTATTTATGTATATTTTTATATATAATTACTTAAAAGTCTTGAAAATAATAGTAATAAAATTTAGAATAATAATATTTAAATTATATAAATTAATAAAATATATAACAAGTTAAAAGTTACTTTATTTAATAACCCAAAATGAATCAAAACTAATCCTGAACCGCGAAACTGTACCACTTTAAAGAAAATCACCGCCTCACAGGAAAATCAACTTCAATCGCTTGACTCTCTCTCTCTCTCTCTGACACCTATGGAAAATGGGAAAACTGGGAAAGGGGAAAATGGAAAATGTTACTGAGAATAAAAGTCAAAAGTGCAAAGGCCCCTCTCGTCGCGTCCCGAAATTGTTGTCATAATCCAAAGTCAAATAACCAATAAACCACACACACACACACACACATACACACAGAGTGAGACCCAAACCACACACACAAACACGTGTCCAATTTTCGCATGGATTTCAGTTTTTCATTTTCCATTTTTTTTTGTTGTGAGTGCTGGGCAAATAAATGAAATGAAATGAAACGAAACGAAATGAAATGAAACATTTTAACAATAAATGCAAATTTAGCTAAGCCGCCTATTGGCAACTAAAACCGACACGGACGACAAAATAGACAAAAACGGACAAGCACACATAGCCGCAGACTTAACCATACACTGCGAGAAACGAATGGAAGTATAAAATGTATTAATTTACAAGAAAATATAACATTTAGTTAGTTATACAAATTAATATTGTTAATTTTGATAATTGTTTTCTTAGATTTCTTATTCTTTCTTAATTTAATTGCATATTTTTTAAAGAGAACTATTAGTTTAAATAATTAATTTCTCAATTTTGTAATATTTTTTAATATATTTCAATTTGTATTACATTTTTTCAAGGATTTCTTTGTTTCAAATTCTAGCTTTTTGTATATTTTTTATTCTATTTAAATTTATTTGCATATTTTCTCAATATTTATTAAATTGATTTATTTAATTAAATTAATTTAGAATCATAATTCTTTATTTTTTTTCTGCATGTTTTTATATTTTTTGATAGATTTAAATTTCTATTGATTATTTTCCAGTCTTTTTTTTAAGTTTAATTAAACCTTAATCTTTACACTTTTCTTGACTTTGAAATATATTTAAGATTATAAATAAAAAATTTATATTTATCTATTTGTAGAAAATATTAATAACAAAAGTGAACTCTTCACAATTTTTCACAATTTTGTTTCTACGCCGATCTTTTTCCCTTTTTTATGCACTTATCATTCAAGCAAAATATATTCTTCTTTAAATTATTCATTAAATTATACCCCTTTTTTCCAGTGTACCTTTACGCACACACATGCTAACACAAATCGAAAAGTCTATAAAGCAGGCCAAAGCCACACACAAAAAAAAAGAATAGAGAAAGGAACCCCGAACAAAAATGCGATGAGCGGAAAAAAAAGGCGGGCGGGATGAGGAGGAGGCAGCGGGAAAACTTCGGGCATGCAAATTTTTCGCTTTATTTTCACGCGCATCTGGCGCACTCACACACACACACACAATGGAAAACTCAAATGCGTGTGTGTGGGTGAGCGTGAAAAGTGAATGGCGATATGTGTCAGCGTGCGGCTTTTGTGGCAGAGCGAAAGAGACCGATTGCTGACAAAAAAAAAATAAATAAATAAAATAAAATAATAAAATAAACTTGTTGTTGTTGCTTATATATATTTTGTTAACCCTAGAATGATTTAATACGACAATGGGTCTGGCGGTTGCCTTCTGCGGGTGTCCTTTCTGTCCACATATGGGCCCAAAGGACCCAAAAAAAAAAACATACAAACTAAACCCACTCGACTAAGCCTTTATTTAAAAACAAACTAAGCACAAAGCAACTGAGGGCTGCTCTGCACAACAACAAAAAATTTCAGAAAGCAAACGGCTATGAAAATATTACACTTAAATATTTATTTTGTTATTTAAAATTATAGTTACTTCTTTTATATATCCCTTTTTTAGCTTTTTCTTCTTGATTGGAAATCGTTTTGTATATATTTTAGATATTATTAAAATAAAAAATATATAACTAAATCATTAGCAAAATTTTTTTAGATTGAAAGCCAGAAATTAAAAAGAATTTATTATGACTTTAACATAGCTTTAATAAATAATTAAATAATGCTAAAATAAATCACTTTTTGAAGTTGATTTTGTATGGAATTTTTATATATTAGTTTACACCTTTATTAAATGCATAAATACAACCTAGATTTTATTTTCTTTATTACCTTTATTTTAATTTATTCCTTCACCCTAATTGCTTATTTTTATATATATAGAAATATATATATTTCGATCGTTTTCCTATATTTATTTTTTTTTAAGCTGATTCCGCAACAAACAAAAGTTCGATGGCAATCGTTCAGCTGGAACATCGATTGCGTTGCGATTCCAGCGATTTCTCTCAACCAAACGACTTGAAATTTGAAAAGTAAACGAAACGATGATAAAATAATACAAAAACAAATAACAAATACAAATACAGTAGCGGCAAAAGTACACACATACATACATACAGGACTGCGCACCGCACAGAAGTGTGGCCGGTGGGTTTTCGGGTTTTTGGTTATAGATGGCTGCATATAAACTGAAAATCGAAAACCATATTTCAATTTGCGGCATTTAGCACACACATATACACACACACACACACACACATACAGAGGACTGAGACACAGACACAGACACTCTCTGGTGAAAGGACACGCATGATCAAATTGATACGCTTGCCGTAACGAGCAGCGCTCGTCGAGCAGTGAGTGAGTGAGTGAGTGAGTTGGACTGCTGTGGGGTTAAGGTGGCATGCGGTGGGTTAAACCCATAGAAGGGGGAGGGAGGTAAGCGAAGGGTTGTGCCAAATTTCAGGCAAGAAAAAGGAGAGAGAGCGGGGAGCCTGAGGAGAGAGAGAGAGAGCAACATCGGCGGCAACTAATCGACCCGGAGACTCGATTGCCTCGGAATCAAATATAAATTGCAACTCTCTATGTCTATGTTTGCATGTATTAGTGCGGGAAAGCACTGCAAAAAATAGTGGAGTTAAAGAAATATATACAAGAAAATATAAGACAAATTTTAAAAATATATTTTAACCTATAAAACTTGTAGAGTTTATTATAAATGATTAAAAATATTGTTCAATTTGTTGTCATATATTTCTCCCAAGAATAGTAATAATTAATATTAAAATTAAGACTTGAAAATATTCTAAATAATTTAATGAATTAATAAATACATAATCTTAGCTTTTATTGTGTTTTTTTTTTGTAGTGTACCCATAAATGTATGCATTTCCTGTGACGAGCATGAACGGTATTTTGAAATGAAATGCTGTCTCGGCTTGAGCCGATTTTGGGCACAGTTTCCAATGGAGATTTCTTGCACAGCCTCTGCCTTCCCCCTCTCTCTCTCTCTTACTTTCTTTCTCTCTTGCTCTCTTTATCCCCCTCCCACCCCATCTCTTTCTTTCTCTTTCGAATGTCTCTAATGCCCAAACATGATTTTACACCTCGACCGCCTTTAAATATTGCGGTATTTGCGTGCCTGCCAAACATCTTGGATGGCAAATGGCATAAAAAAACGAGAGGAAAGAGGCTGGAAGAATGGTAGGAAGAAAAGCAGAGAAGAAGGAGAGAATGGTGGTGAGGCTGGGAGAATTTCGGAGAAACATACGGGTCCAGAAAACGTAGCCGTGCGGCGTCCCAAAGCTTCATACATCATTCAACAATGAGAGGTCGCCTTTGTATTTTCGCTTGTGTGTGTATTGAGTGTGTGTGTATTGAGTGTGTGTGTATTGTGTGTGTTGAGTGTGTTTGTGTGCAGCGGATGTCATTTGTATAAGTTTATATGGCGGGATTTTCCACTGACTTTTCACCTTAGCCGAGAGGGCGGCTGCTTGTACGTATGAATGTGTGGAATAAGCGCAGCTTCCACATATACAAATATATATATATATATATGTATATATGGAATTGGCTCCTTTTCTCACACACTTTCCCAATTTTCTCGCATTACTTCCTTCTTCCTGCTGGCGTTGCCTCAATGGAGTTGGGAATTTTCGAGGCGCTGAAAAGCATGCCTTAAGTTAGCTCAGGACGCAGGAAGCGCAATTAATGCGTATCGGAGTTAATGACTCCCTGGAAACAATATAAAGACGATCCTTGGCAAGCAGACAGTCGCCAGGGAGATATTTAAAAGGAAATAAACAGGCAGAAAAATAAAGTGAAATTTGGATGTTTAAAAAATTTTTTATTAATATAATTTTTTATAATGTATTAATATAAAATGCAATATAAAATAAAATAGAGTAAAGTATTACTTAATCATTAAATAATACGTTTAGAATATTTGATTCGTCTTGATTTTTTGATTTGATATTTTTAGAAATATTTTCGGCTAATAAAACTCTTAAAATTCAGTCTAAGAGTTTGCAACAAATTGTGTTAGGTATCAAATTCAGAGCTATTGGCAATCTTTAATTTATTTTTGGCATATCTTTGGGCACCTTTTCTAGGTTTGTTTTAAACTTTTTCGGATATCAGCAACGCCTTTAAATAAATTTATAATTTCCTCACGATTTTCTTATTAATTTCTCGAAAAGTTTGTTCACAAAATAAGCCTTACAATTTTCTTAATTATTCTTAACATACTTCGTCACAAAATAATATTCATAATCAAAGTATAAAATTGTTCATATATTCGAAGATAATTTTCTTTAATAAATCCACCGACATTCTTTCAATGATTTTAAGATTTACTAATTGTATGTCGAAATTTATAGTTTTCTTTTCATGCCTTCCTATATTTTTTTATATTTAATTTCTCCCTTGATTCTAAATATATTTCCTACTACATTTTATCTCCTTTTCTGCTCTCAGTAATATAATATTGACTTTATATTCACATTCCCCGCCATTTACCTTGATTTATATTTCGTATTATTTGTTGGCTGATCATTGTAAGCCAATATTTGACTTTCTGTAATTTAAATACAAAATTCACTGGTCGCAGATAATATATATATATATATATATATATATATATTTGAATATATATGTACATTTACCGCCTCCTCTCTTTTCTCAGCTTTTCATTTCACTCGTTTCCCACTTATCGCATCGCTGCACACCTTCCAACCCCAAAAAAAACTTTTCGCCCCCGCGCACTTTTCACGCCCCCACTCCCGGATTTTCCCCCTACCCCCGCTATCAGCTACCCCTGCTCTTGTCCCTGCCCCTACCCCTACCCCTGCCCTTCCATTGACCACAATTATGAGGTGCTTTTAATCATATTACAGCCACCGCCACCGCCACTGCCACCGCTCCGGCAATCTCTTTTGTGGTCCTCCTGTGACTGCCGAGGCGTGTCTCAGTTGGCTTATTTTTTACGCCCGTTTTTCTTCGCCCGCTCCTTCGCTCCCTCTCTCTCTCTCCCTCTCTTTCTCACCCTTACCCTAATAATATATATATATTTTTTTCCTGTGCATTATTTCCAGCTACCCTTGACCTTCAGTCCCCCGAAACCCACTGCCCGGGAGTGACTGGGCTAGGTGACCTTTTTGAATGAGTCTCCACGGAATAAGCGCGTCCGCCTGGCTGACTATCTGAGCGCCACCAGAGCTCCACGGAGCGTTTAGCTTCGATTGGAGCTGGCAAAGGCAGTGAGGCTTATATTTATTTGAAGTAAATAATAAAAAGAATTTATTAAAAACTAGCTAAAATTTATTTAAAATAAATAATACATAAATATACTTGAAAATCTGGTTAAATATGACTTTAAGCCTTCACACATCTTATGCTGTGTAATTTTCTTATTATTTAATAATAATTAAAATATATATTTTATATAATTATATAATCTTATTATTATATAATGATAAAATTGTATGTATTTTATAAATTATATATATAATATTATGTATATCCTGAGAAGCATAAAAGTCACGGTCGCCATGTTATACAATTTAATGTTTGTTTAAGTTTTTTTATCCTTTTACGTATTTTATATATTAGTCAAAGATCTAAATGTATGTAACCTTGTTACATTTATAATATTTCCTTTAACTTAAGCAATTTACTTCGCATTTTTTGTATGTATGAAAATACCAGAATCTTCCTTTTATTTAAGATTTCTTAAGTTAAGTTATTATATTTATTGTCCTTTTTATGCTCACTAAGTAATTGCTTTCAAAAATTACTTACAAACAAAATCAATTTTTAAAGTTGAAAATCTTTAAGCCTCTTAAATATCTTACTCCTAGAAATAACCTTTGAAAATGTTATACAAAATGTGGCAGGAAAATGGTTACTTTTGTGGAGGGAAAACAGGGGAACGCTTATCGCTGTTCTATTAGACACGCGCCGCGACCACGCCCTCGGCCCCATCTCCTCCAGGACTTTAACATTTCCAGCCCCCCAACCCCCCAGCCCCCAATCCCCATTGTTTTCAAAAATGTTTCGTTACAAAAGTTTTTGGAGCCAGAGAAGAGCGACAGATTTGAGCATTTATTGTTGTTATTCCGGTTGTCCTCAACTTAAGTGATTCATTTGCGCTTAAGACACAAATGATTTCGTTCAAATTCAGCGCTCAACGAACTAAGTAAATAAGTCAGCCAAGTCCTCGGAGGAGAACTTACTTTCCTTTCGTTTCGTTTCGTTTTGCTTCTCGTTTTCTCATTCTCTCGTTTTCTCGCTTTCTCGCTTTCCCGTTTCTCATTTCTCGTTTTCGAAAACCGCAAAATGTAAATGCAAAGTGCGCATAATTTTACGAGACATGGACGGCGCTTGGATGGGGGGACAGGTCTCTTCTGTGCCTAATTGACTGCCATTTCAAGTGGAGTTCGGCTTTCGCCGTTCATCGGGGCGGCAGGAGGAAACTCGGCCTGTACCGGGTTATTATGCCAGACTTTTGAAAACTTGTTTTCATCGCTTTTCCTACCCTCTCCCTTATTTCCCCCCCTACCCTCTTTTTTGGCCCGAGCACATTTTTATGCACAACACACGCCAGGCGCAAAAAGCTGGAGAAAAGACCAGAGTGAGAGCTTTGAGGGAAATGTAGAGCAGAGGGGGGGCAGGACAAGGGCCGTGGGTATTATAGTGACAGGCAACTGACACTCGGCAGAATATAATTTACAACGCCGCTGTTGGCCGTTGACCAGCGGAAAAGCGCAAGTTTTCCACGCGCACCACAAAACTCTGACGAGTGCACGGCGAAAAAGGAGACATCACGGTCGCCATCTTATTATATTTTTAATATATTCCTTAACTTCTGTACTTTTTTTAGTTTCTTTGCATTTTAATTCTTTATTTAGTTTCTTATATTATGGATTTCCATAAAAATAAATATGTATATATATTTACATAGAAAAACAATATGCTTTAAAAAAACCAAATAATCACGGTCGCCATGTTGTTAAATTTTTAATAGTTCTTTTAATTTATTTACAAACTTTCTAGTTCCCGCAGAAAGTTAGAACTGTTCATAAAAATAAATATATAAATGTTATATATTTAAATAAAATATTGGCTTTGACTGAAGAATATTGCATACTTTTGGACAGCATTAAAAGTTAATTAATTTCTTTAAGCCTTTCTATAATATTTGTAATATATTCATTCCTTAACTTATACGATATTAGAATTTAGATTTATATTTATATAAATTTATATATAATTTTAAATAAAATAAAATAAGCATCAACTTAATTTTTATAGAATTTTCCCCCCGTGTTCCAGGGGGAGCAATAAAGAATGCGAATCACAAAAGAAAGATTTTCTAATGAGCAAACTCTACCAACTGGCCAACGGGAAAGTTTTGCCCACGTGTTCGTGTGTGTGCGTGTATATGTGTGCGTTGAAAAGCGGGGAAAATTAAGCTCATTATTGCATTTAGTTGAAAACAATCAGAGGTAAAGAAAACTCAGCTCACAACTCTAAACCAAAAGGCGGCCCAGGAGAAAAGGGAAAATGGGAAATGAGTATTTGTGGGTAAAGGGGGAAAAGGTAAAGGCAAAGGTACAGGTAAAGGTAAAGGGACTGGGGAAAAGCTGGCTATAATTGAGTTAAAGAGCCAAAGGAGAGCGGCAAGGTGGCCGGCACAAAGTTGTATGCGAGTTATTGAAGCGATAAATACATTAATTAAAGTCAAGTTGCTCATAAATAAATAAAATCTGCTGAAAAGTAAACGCAGCAGCCAGACAGCAGCGGCGGGGGTGTGGCGGCAAAGGAGCCAAAAAGGAGTAAAAGGAATGGACGGAAGCGACCACAACAACAACAAGTGAGAGCAAGAGAAAGGAGGTGGCAAGAAGTCAAAGCCAAAACCATTAATGAAAGCGGCGAAAGAAAGAAGAGAAATGGCGACATTTTGAAAGGGGCAACGGGCTGGCCTTCTTTTTTTCCTTGCCATTCGATACCCGGGCACCCGGCTTGGACTTGGACTTGGAAAGGGTATTTCTGGGTATATATTTAATTTTGTATATAATTTCTTTAATTGTGACACCTGCATTCAGGGAATTGGACTAACCAGAGCTGAGCTTGTATAGAGGAAACTAGGAATCCAAAGGGACTTAAGTGGATATGTTTATAATATCATTAAAATCGTAACTAATCGGTAATCTATATTGAAAATCGAGATATAAAAATATATTTTCACCAGTAAATATATGTTTCAGCTTTGGTATAAGATAAAAAAATGGAAAATCTAATCGAAAATGATGATAGCGAAAACTAAAATTATCGAATTACCGAAAATATAATTTTCAGCTTTGAAAAAAACAAAATCAAAAACGGAAATATTGAAGATATTACACATCTATATATGAAAATTATAAAATTAAATTCATTAAATAAATTTCCGAAAATAGAGAGAAATTTAACTACAAAAGAAGCATGTTATCAAAATGTCAAGTATATCGAAAATCGATAAATAAAAGTGATCGAGTTGCCGAAAAAAAGAAATATATACAAATAAGCATTATATGTGAATTATTTAAATCAATATATGGGAGAAATCTAAATCGATACATGTAAAAATTGTCAAAATATCGAAAAAATCTATCAATTTAGTAATATCAAAACATACAATGTAAATAGAAAAGATAAACTTAAAATCGATACTCATATCGAATTAGGAAGAGTTTCCATTTAGTTATTTCAAATGCTAGGGTATTAAATAGTCCAGAGAGCATACTTTTTTTTGCAATTTTCTTCCTTTTTTTCTTGTTTTCCCTTTCTCCTTTTTTGTGCGTTTTCTGTGTGAAGTTGAAGTGCGGTCACAGTTGCGGTTAGTGAAATGGCCAAGACGGAGGTAATTGCTCTGCTGAATTGATGAAGAGAAGCTTAATGAAGAAAAGCGAGAAGTCAGCACAAAAAGGCAGCGCGGCCCCGAGGAGGAGAGACAGAAGGATCAAATGAAAATTGAATTAAAACAACTGTTAAATCAAGTTTATTTATAGTAAAAAAAAAAGAAGAAAGAGGAAATCTAAAAACAATTAAAGAAATATATAAAGACAAACAGGGATTTAATTTAAGGAAGTCTAACTAGACAAAGACTTGACAGTTTCTGAATTTAAAATAAACATAAATAATTATCAAGTCACAGTTAAAGGTGAATTTAAAATAAACATAAATAATTATTAAGAATTTAAATCAGCTAAAATATCCTTCTAAATATGCACTAGTTAAGTCTCATTAAGTTGCTAAAAGCTTTTTCCCACAATATCCTTTTTTTATGCAGAATTTTGCAACTCCCTTTAGCAGCTTTTACCTGCACTAATGTCCTAATGAGTCGCCATGGCATTTAAATGGTTATAGAAACCAGAGTGCTAACCCTGGTAAACGATACTAAACAAGAATCATAATAATATATAAACACGTATGTATCTATGAACGTATGAGAAGGAGAAAAAAAACCGTGTTGAGAGCTGCCGCAAGTTGCAACTTGACACCAACTCGCCGCTTAACATCAATTAAAGATCCACAAAACCTAATCTAAGCACTTAACCTATAGCCGGCGGTGATAGTGGGTGTGTCACAACACTCCCCTGTCCTACATCCTTAATCCAGGACTTTTACCCCACGGAATGCCCGAAAATCCTTAGAGCGCGCGTGAAAACTTCATCGTCAGGTGAAAAGGCGCCGCCAGGTGAAGGCGAAAGTTTTGCGCCAGGGCGACGACGTGCAGCTCATAAAAAAAAAAAAATAAGAAAGGAGTTCACCGGGTGTGGAGTTTTCACTTGGAACTCCTTCAAGTCCACCCCACTGCCGCCGGCTGGTTAACTTCCTCGCGCACAGGATAATTATGAAAGCGCCTCCATCGCCGTTGCCTATCGCGATGTCTTCTAATGGCGGCGACGACAGCCAAAACAAAAGCGCTGAAAGACAGCTGTCTCCTGCTCCTGCCAAGATCCAGGATCCCACTTATTACAGCCAGCGTACAGGGTCCTGTATCCCTGTACACAGTACACAGGCGAAAAAAAGGCCATGATATTAAGGATTATTTACCATAAAATGAGGTTTCAAAAAGCCACAATATCAAGGATTATTAACCATAAAATGAGGTTGATTTTGGGATAACAGAAATAATTGATAAATCGGTGAATTGATATTTTAGCAAGGCGATAAATCGATAATCTGTAGGTTTATCATAGAAAGCCATTGAATTGGAGTAAGAAATTAATCGATAAATAGATTTGCTGACAATTAATCGAGATTCTGTTTTCTGATCATGAATTTGGTGTAAAATCGATGACAGAATATATAGAACAATATAATTTGTTAAATTTACCGAGGTGATAAATTTATATTCAGTTTATTTTTTATCAAAATGAAAGTAGAAATGATGAGAGAAGGAAAAATATCGATATCGATATCAAAATCAATAGATTTACTTGACGATATGTCGATATTCTTTTGTATTCAAAAACAGTTTCAATAAATCCAATTAAAACGTAATTTTAACAAATTAATCAATGCGTTTTTTGACATTTTTAATTGACATCCAAAATTGAAAGTGCAATAGTTTTCAATATTAAATGTTTCAATATTTTCGATATGATATTATAACTAATATTTTAATCGAAACATATCGATATAGAACAATGTCTCCCAATTTACGTGCACAGGCCTCATAAGAAGCACTCCTTTAACTTTAAGCCAACCCAAACACTTGTTTTTAATAGCTTAGCGTTTTTTCTCAGTGCATCAACAAACTTCAGGACTCTTCACAGGACCCCGTTCTCCATTACGCCAAGAGCTTCGGCCGTATAACAGCCACGTAAATGTAATTAAACCATACATCAACGTGAAATATGTCGACTTCGTCTAGGACTCGAGCCTCTGCGCTCTGCCCTCGTATGGGATGAATGAAGGGTCCTGGAGCCAGGACCCGGGTGAGAATGAACGAGAGTGGGCCCTCGGGGAATGGATTGGAGTTTCTGCCGAACTTCGGGGCAGAGTCCTCGGGACTAATTCAATCTCGTCAAAGGGAACGAAATAAAGAAGAATAAGAACCCAAGTCTCGGTGTAAAATAAAGAACTTACTCAGCCTTAATTAATCTCGGGGACTTTATTAAATCATTACAAAAATGCAGAACCAAAGTCATAGGCTTCAAATAAGCTCCAAGTCTAGGAAAACTTTCAAATTTTAAAGCTAATTTAATCCTTTCATTGTCGAGACAAAAGAAACAACAAATTTCATGCAGGTTTTTATTTAATTTAACAAATTATATGTGGTGGAAAGGGAATGAAGATATGATTTTAAGGCATTTCTTTAAGTTGTTTTTTCCTGCAACTTTAAGGATCTTTCTTGAAATATCCTTTGAATACAAATTTAAACATTTCCCTTCAACTTTAAAGTCGAAATCCGATACGCAAAATGCGATTTAATGCTTGCTTGTCAAATGCCAAAGGCGTAAATCTCATTTGGGAATGCCAGGGATTAGTTCTGACGACAGCCAGACAACAGAAGGGTATCCATAGTTCCGCATCATGGGAGACAGGACAATGGGAGTGGAAGCTACCCCGAAGGAGCTTAGTGCCTGTCGTGTTGGCCGGAAAGGCAAGGCAAAAGGTAATATAAATACACGTAAATATAAAGCAGAATTGTAATTATGTGCTTAACGTGAGCGATGCGATGCGATGCGATGCCAGTCCCAGACCCCATTCCCTGTCCCATTCCCAGACCAGAAAAACCACTCCCAGGAAAACTCCTTGACATAACCCAACCAGGTGCTGAATATCCATTGCTGGCGGGAAGCAAGTGGCAGGTGGTAAGGGGCAAAGGCAGGTGGCAAGGTACGAAGTTAGGTGGAAGGGGACTCTGGCAGGCTAGCATTTGAATGGCATCAAGACAAGTTGGCTCTAATTTAATTCCTGCGCTGACTTTTGGCCGTCCTGATGCCGCGATGATGATGACGATGATGATGATGATGCCGCCAGGATGTTGCCGCGTTGATGACCAAGTTGAGGTCCTACTTAATGCCAAAGCTGCACAGCTAAAAATATAGCTTATACATATACACATCATATATATAAACTTGGTGCCTAAAGTTAAGGCATTGACAAACTTTTTGAGGGTTAAGGCCATCAGTGAAGACTTTAATAAATAATAAGTCTCATTGCAGCTACTTTAAGTTAAGAAAACTAGCTAAAAAAAGTTTTAAAGGGATAACATATTCCTTTCTCTATAATTTCTTATTTTTAAATATCTCTTTATTAAATAATTAATGCTACCTTTGCTTAAAAAATCTTTTTAAAAATAGTTTTTAAAGCATAAACAAATTTCTTTCTTTATAATTTCTTCTTAAATATATTCTTAATAAATGCTACCTTTGTTAAACAAATTTATTTTATTTTTATTTTAATTTCTTGAGGTTATTATCACATACTTTTAATGTTTAATCTTAATCTGGTTTGCTTTATAATTTCCCAGTGTCTTCTTTGTTAATTTTTAATGTCGTAACTATAAATGTCTTTACAAAAAATAATGAAATCTATAATTTGTGAACAAACCTTGCTAAAAATAGTTTAATTTTTAATGTTTATCTATAAATGTCTTGTGAATAAATAATAAAATTTTTATTTAATAAAAAAAAATTTCTCTATAAGTTCTTAAGGCTTTCCTTGCTAAACTCTTAATTTTGGTCTTAAAAAACCTTAAATATGTCTTTAAAAAATAATACATTCAATAGCAGCTTTATAAACTTAACAACTCTTTCTAAAAATGGTTTGAAATACCTCAACTAATTTTTCCAATATTTTTCCCTTATACTTTAACCCCTCAACTTTCATTTATAATTCCCAAAATCCCTAATTTATATAATTCCCTCTTATTTGCTGAGAATAAAATCTGATTATGTGATTAAAACGAAATGAAATATAAATTTAGTTCTCGCCTTGGGCTAAGCAGGCAGAAACTAATTGTAATTCCATTATTAAAATCAATTCCCCCCAAAAAAGCCTGCAACTAATTCTCGGGCGACTTAAGTGAAAACTTTAAGGACCTCTCTAAGCACCTTACCTCCACCCCCCCCCCCCCCCCTTACCCCCATGTTGCCCCCTGGGC
>VNJR01010663.1:0-38487 GCA_008042585.1 Drosophila punjabiensis
TAAATTACCATTCCGGTCGAAGGGGGGCTTAAAATGCGGTCGGGCGGGCGGATTGTGATGCTGGGCAGCCGGCAATCGCAGCATAACTCAATTCGTTAATTAAATAATTTTAAATATTGCCCAGCCATAACAGCCGAACATACCAGTTCGCAGCCCCGCTCTCCGCTCTCCGGCACCTGGAAATTGCGCTGAGAGATTTCAATTAGAATTTCATTTCGCTTTTGCTTTGGCTTTGGCGCCAGAAAAATAAAATCGGCAAATAACAAAGATTTTTTCGTTGCATTTTAGACGGTTATAACTGAATCACGAGTGTTTTAGCATAATCATCGGAGGTAATTGAATTGCGGACGGGGCCTCGAGAGGCTCACTATACGCTAAATTCTAGAATACTTTCATGCTTTTTAATAGCTATTAATTGAATAGTGACCGCCAATGACAAGGCATTTTGAGAATTTAGGTCTTTTTTTAGGTTATATATATGTAATTTAAAAGAAAATGTAGTAAAAAAGAGAATTATTTATTTTACAGTTTCGTCGTTTTAAGAAAAAGTTGCTTTTATACAATTTAATCAAATGCAATTAATTTTTATTTCAATTTGAATCTTTTTTTTCGTTTAATTAATTTTTGCTTTAGTGTAACAATTTTTTCTGTTTATGCCTTTAATGGTTTTAATCAAATGTTCTATACTACAGAGCCAAGCTTAAAAAAAGCGGATTAATCAATTATTTTATTTATACACTTCATAGTTGATTCTATACATACAGCATTATATGCCATATATAGTATGGTATATAAATATATATGACCGAATTATTTGACCATCTTTCTCTAAAAATATTTCTGAATGCTTAAGCTGGGAAGGTTCCAAGTGAATGCTTTGCAATTGCACTGGAAAACAAAAGAAAGTTCACGTCTCTTAAGAACGATCAGCAGAGAACTGGATAACTATTTATTATGAAGAATAAGTAGTATAAGGGATAATTACTTCAATTTAAATGTTCAAATAACAGTACTATATTATTCACACAATTATTTAGTATATATGATATTTAAGATTAAAGTTTCTCAAAAAATATTTGATCACTAAAGAAAACTTGTCTCAACATTCTATTTTCTAAAAAAGATGAACAGCTTCAAGATATAGTCAAAGTTTCGTTTGAATCTGTGTAACAATAAATAAATAAAAATAAGTTTTCATTAGAAAAATTATCTCTAAGTTTGTTATAAAAAAAATTCTCTTTTAAGGACTTATGTAGAAAATAACTAGATAAATAAGAAAATATATTTAAGTTTTTTTTTACGATCATATCCTTCAAAACTGGACATAATTTATTGTTATTTAAAAAAGAAATCACCTAATTTAACAGTAACTATTTATTCACATCTAAAGATACTTAAAGTATTTGCATGATAAACCTTTCTGTTGGGCACATATTAATTTTGTAATTATTAATTTTAAAATTATTATCCTAATAAGTAGGAAACAAAGTAACTCTGTTTGACTCTAAGTGTACCTTCCGTCTTCTCTCCTCTCCCCTGCAGGTGGTGCCCCTGACAACGGCAATGCTGTCCGGCGAGGCGGCGAATGCAACTGTCACCTACAATCAAATCAACGCGCAGCGGGCGCAGCTGCTGGCGGCGGTGGCGGCGGCTGGTGGCGGATGCAGCAGCACCGTCATCTCGCCCAGCAGCAGCATGCTGGGCAGCCTGGGCAGCAGGATGGGCATGGGAATGGGCGCGGTCGGATCGCCCACCTCGCTGTCTTCGACCGCCACGCTGGCAGCGCATCTGCAGCCGGCGCACAGCAGCGGCGTGGGCACCCTGCCCCCGGGCCTCGGCAGCGGCGGGGGTTACATACTGAACGCTTACGCTAGTGGACGGTTGCATCATCCGCCTGGGGCAGCTAGCGCCACCCTGAACAGGCACCACCACCAACAGCATCAGCACCACCAGCAGCAGCAGCATCAGCAGCACCACCTGCCTCACCACCAGCAGCAGCACCACTCCGGCTCCAGCCTGCTGCTGGGCAGCACTGGCAGCGTGATGGGCGTCATGGGTTTGGCAAATAACGCGACCGCCACAACGACGGCCACAACTTCGTGCAACTCCTCGCAGGACCTGGATGATAACATCAACATAAATGCGATCAAGGACTGCCTGATGACGCAGAGAGTGCCCGAGAGCTGTGTCTAAGTTCGAAAGCAAGTCTGGCTGTAGGTGTAAATATCTATGGGATGTAGATCTTTATTGGAGTTAAAAGACAAAAACACTGAACTATTCTGTTTCGGGCATAACACCATCTCAAGTCTCAACAATAAATGCATATTGTTTATACATATCCTTCAGCAAATGTAAATCTGCATCATCAAAGAATTTCAGTGTATTGTAAAACTAAAACAAGTCTGTTCTGTTCTTGTTAAGGTGCTGTGCATATATAATCTTAGGCCTAAGTGGAACCCTTAAAACTAAGCATAAACTGATCGGAAGCCGAGATACCCTTCGGTTCAATAGCATATCCCTTGTTATATCAATAAACCATAGAATATTAAGCAAAGTATCATAGGGATATCGACGAACTTTATTGATTCGTAGCATAAATGGATTTATGTTGAAATTCCTTTCCAAAATGATTTCTCCCTGCCTTCCATACAAATTAAAAAATAATGAAAGCCTGGATAAAAAAAATATTAAAGTAATGTGAAATCTGTTTGTGAGAAGCTTAAACAGATAATTGGGTATTTGAACACTTATCAAGAAACACAGTTAAACATACATTCTATTTTAAAGTAACCCTAAAGAAGACTCGGACAAGTTAGTAGCTAAATATTTGTAGCAAAAATATTATCGAAATAGGAAAGAAATATCATAAGAGTAATTGAAACTCTAAGTAAACTGTGTACATATTATTCGTGGCATAAGCCAATAGAAAGATTGTTTAAAGAATCATGGTTAAACCCAAGGAACTTTCTGTTACTGTACAAAGACAACATATTACTGTAAATGTATCAAAGTTTTGGTTAAAAAATGCCGTTTTAACTGGCCAAAGGTCCTGCGTAGAGCAAAAATTTTTGAGCTAAATGTTCGGAAAGGAATGCTAGTCTTAAGACAACCTAGATCATAGAAAATAAAAGAGTTTAAACTGTGCTAGGCTAGCAGGATTAAGCATAAATATCAATTAAAGCGTTAGCTAAGTTGAAGAGAAATGTGACAAAAACAAAAGTAAATACTCGGAGTGTAAGCAAAAGCCGAAAAGTAAATATAGATGAACTACAAAAACCTTAGAGAGTTAATTAATTATTTTCCCAACCCTCTGCGGTCTGCACATATTTGTTTGGAATCCAATTCGCATCGCAACTTTGGCCAAAACTTTGTTGGTTTTAATTTGAATTTTCGCTTCTTTGCGGAATCTACTTTGGACACATGTCCGAAATCCTTTTGCAGCCCACACTTGGCCAATTTAAATCGTCCCTCGATCTGGCATGTGCAGTCCCGCTCGTCCTGCGGTTCGCATGGCAACCGCAATTCCCAACACCCGCAAGACAAACCGCAAGTGCCAAGCGAAAAAACTACTTAAAATTTCATATGCTCTCGCTACCGGACTCTACCCCTCCACAGGACTCTCTCCTCCCCTCATTAGTAAATCAAATTTATACGACGCCGGACCTTCCCCGAAACCCACTCGTCGACTCAAATGGTCAACCACATGAAACGTTGGATACAACTCGAATCGACAGCGCCCAGGGAGGTAGGTCAAAAAAATGCAGAGAACTTTATTTGGAATTCATGCAATTCCAAATGGGTAACTGAACTAAATAGTGTTTATTTCAGATATTTAAGATATATCCAAACGATATAAAAACAGAAAAAGAACACACAGGTGAGTAAATCTTCTCATTAATCAAAAGTACCTTTTGCGGGACATATAAATCGATAATTCTAATATTACTTTGAATGGCAACAAGCTTTTCTTGTGCGCCAAATAATAATTAAGTGCCCGAGTATTAATTTTTCACTAATTATATAGGAAGAAAATAACCCTTAGGTAAGCTAATAACAATAGTTTGATACAGAACCCTATTAGGTAATTAATGTGCAATTAAGTTATTATGATTTTTAATTAAATGCAACAGAGTTCTTTCTTGTAAGCTTGTAAGACAACAATTGATTCGTTTGCTGTCATGTCACAGCCTAATAAATATCTCCTTACACGTGCCAGAAATTACCAAGACCCAACACAATGCCGTCCTTAGAAACTGAGAAATAAAAAAGAAAAGGGCAGCCGAGGTCAGTAAATGTAAATAGAAGGAGTCCTCCATCGCATAGACTGCAAATATAGAGTATATAGAAAGGCGTCTAATAGAAAAAGCTAAGGAAAAAAAGCTGTAACAAAATTATGCGCGTGATTTATGCCTTTGTTGTTCGCCGGCCAGCCTGTCTGGGTGGCCTTATATTGATTTTTCCGCCCCAACTATGTGTGAAAATTAAATTCCCGTTTAGACTTTTTCCCCCATTAGCGATTAGCAGCGCGCCTCGACTCCAGCTCCAGCCCGACGCGGAAAGCCAGCCGGCGAATTGAATTGAAGCGCATTGTGTAAATCAGCGGCTCAATAAAATCTAATAGCCCGGCAGATTGCGGCTTGGCACGCACCGCACCAAGGCAACCGCGGCCAGGACCGGCAGGATGGGCAGGACTCTCGTGGGGGGTGGCAGACATAAATTACTGGACGGGAACAAAGCCTGTCCTTGGCAGTGGCAAAATTCTGATTGACATCATATGAAATGTCAAAGGTGCCTTCAGGGATAATAATTATGAAGCGAGGCTTAATTTAATCTGGGAAAGCAAAAATTTAGCAACTTAATGAAAGTTAAAGTGGAGCTTAAAATAAATTTAAAGCAGAAAAAATTAGCAACTTAGTGAACGTAAAAGCTGAGCTTAAAAATTACTTAAAGGCAGTAATTTTATATTGTGACTTAATCTACCGTTTTAGTTTACTCTGATAGATATTTTTTTGCAGTCATACAGACATTTACCATTTAAGCATTTAATACATTAAATGTTAATTTTTTAGAAATTTTCTTATGGTAAAAATTAGTAATATTTTCTTTAGGATAAGTTACCGTAAAAAAAAAAGTTAAAAAAGTGTATCTGATAATCTTAATGAAATACTAGCTGTGTTTAAAGGGTTCTAAGGAAAAGAACAATACTTGAGGTGATCCATTCCTGATATTATAAAAAGGTTACTACTGCCTTAAGTCTTTTAGGTAACGTAGGAGCCAAATTAACCCATCTGACCCAAGCTATTTAATCAACGCAAAGCCAAAAAAGATTTATATGTATGTATAAAATCCATAAAAACTTTAAACTTTCTTGAGGACCTCTGAATCTCTCCGCTTGGCGGTTCCATTGTTCGTTACCGAGCTCTATAACACTTGCAGGACCAAAGCCACCGACAGCGTATTACCGCAGAGAAGCCGCTTTGGCAAATTAACTAATGACCCCATGTCGGGGACGCAGAGGCTAAGAATGGAGCCGCAGTCGGATGGTGCGAGTGGAGCGCGGGGCGGGGCGGGAGCTGAGCGTTTGTTTAATTGTCGTGCGACCCGCTTTTTGCTCCGTTTTAATGAGTCAATTTAAATTCCGATTTCGATTACGGGGAAAGCGTTTTTCGAGCTGCTGCTGCTGCTGCTGCTGCCTCGCATCCAGCTGAGGCCAAATCGATGTTCATTAGCAGAAGGCGGACCACGCCCCGCCGGTCTCCTGCCAACCTCTGACCCTCCGACCGGCTTGTGCCGGGCATTGTCAACGCAATTAGCAGCGAGAGCGAGATGGAAGCTAAAAAGTTAATATTGGTTTTTGTTTTTAGCATTCAAATGACTTCGCACGTACCGTAGAAGGCGGCGGATTGAAGCATATTTTTCGCCCTGCCTCGGGGCTAAGGTTAAACTCATAATTGAAGCGTTTGCCATTTATTACAATTTGAATAGTAATGCGGATTCTTTTTTAGTGGTTTTTAATTAAAAACCAACCGCACTTTTTGTTAGCTAAATTAATGAGCAAATATGCGCAAAGTATTCCATTTCATTTTCCGCTCCCAAACCCATTCCCATTCCCATTTTTAATGGCGGCAGTTTTAATTAAAACATCAGACATTTATTATTTGATTTATTTCCCCGTCGGACAGGCCGGAATAATCGCCGTAAACAAGTGCATATGTAATTGCATATTTGAACTCAATTAACCCGCGACTCGACCGCACAAATATTGCAAATTTGTCAGGACATTGGGAGTGAAGCGTTGAAAAGTCCAGCCCAGGACAGTGGGTGACACTCCGCTCTCTACTCCGCCGGGCGGAGACATAAATCTCAGGCTGCCGCCCTTTAACTTGACCCCGGCGGAGGCGCCTCCCTGGGAGGAGGAGACGCAGTGCTGCATGAAATGAAATTTAGCGCAACGGCCCCGTTCATATGCTTCTTTTTTAGGTTTTCCCTTTGAGCTTTTTTCGACGTTTCGCAGCGCTATTTTGTACCTATATTTCGCTCTCCGTTTCCGTGCGTCGCTCAACGCAACAATTTATGGCTAAGCGCTCGTGTTTGGCCTAAAAATGTATATATGGAGAAAAGGCAGTTACATAGAAACACGTCGATAAATTACAGTCGGCTGGAGGCCTCGGTCTCGAACTAATGGCAGCCGAGCAATATCGTTATTTTACACCGAACGAGAAGGTCTCAAAAAATTATCTCAATCTTGGAGAACGAAGGACGAATTCTCTGCAATGATTTAGTTAGGTTAAATGGATACATTTTTATTTTAAATTTAAACTAACTTTAATATTATCAGTTTATAATAAATGTGTGTATATCTTATAATATAAATAATATTAATAATATAAAATATATCTATAACTTTTGTTTCGAAATGAAGTACAATTACAAGTACAAACTAATCCCGTCAAACCTTTCCCCTTAACTCATATACCTCAATTTATCCGAATCGCTCCTAAAATAATCACGCAAACAACAAGAAAAATAAATTTAAATTCTGTGTCAACATGCGGCTTGGTGAGATGTTGCCAGGCCGACTTCCCCTAATGTATATATGTACATATATAAGGCAAAAAACCAACATAGCAGCGCAATAGCATCGGGAGGGTGCCACGCGCGTGTGAGTGTGTCAGGGTGTATGTGTTAATTAAAATGCCTTAATTAAAATAATTTTCAAATATTTTGCAAGCTGAAAAACTTTTTAACGCACACACAGGCCACAGTGGAGCGGTGCAAATATTACTGTATCGGAGTGGCAGGAGGGCAGCAACACATTTTTTCTCCATTGACTTCCGCACAGATTGACAACCCGGACAAGAGCAACTGCCGCTGCCACTGCCACTGCCACGCCCCCTCGTCGCCAGGGGAGAAGCGCCCCAGAACGTATTAAAAACTTTACAATTTGTGCAGTGTAGTCAAGTTTAATTTTTTGGTTGAGTTCATGCGAAAATTGCAAAAATCATATTCCAACTGTTTGGCAAGCCATCAAAGGTAAGGCCGAACCGTAGAACGGGGGCCTGGGGATGACGGATCGGGGATAGACTCGGCTCTAAACCAGGAACTGCAGCAACGAAATGCGAAATGCTGAGGGGCTGAGAGGGGGCTGAAAGCGGACTTCAATGGCACTCCACTTGGCAAGGGATATCGTCGTGGATGTTGAACGCAACATGTGTTTGTCATGGAGCCACAAATCGATTTCAGGTTTTCAGCCGTCTGTTTGCTTAGCAAATGGAAAATGTTGCATAAATCTACTCTTTTTCAATTCAGCCGGTGGACAATCGCCTTTGCATAATCTTGGTGCCTCGCCCTATTTTCCCCTTTCCCCGTATCGCACTGTGGCCTTTGTTAGACTCGCTCTGTGGTGGCTGCCACTTTTTAATGTCTTATCTACGTGGACTGCTTGTCGGAATGGAGCCACAAACTTAACACGAAACACACGCGCCGTACATAAAAAGCAAGCGGCGAAACGAAACGAAACGAAATGAAATGAAGCGGAGGCATAAAAAATTGTGTTGAACTGTGAAAAGCGCGGAATGTGCCGCACACTAACCCTTTTTTTTGTTGAAGCCTCCTCTCGAGCCCTGCGAGGGGCTGGAAGGCCCCAGCAGGAGTCATAATTATGCCTGGCCCATCGCGCAATGAACGCGGCACGCAGAACATTTTTCGTAATTATCTCTCTAAGACCAGAAAAAACAATGAAAAGTGCGCTGCTGAGCACTAAGAAAAAAAAGAAAGGCGGAAAAGTCAAAATGGTTAGTAATCAGACGCAAATTAAATGCTCTTTTCCAAAGCCCATAATAAATATTTTTCTATGTGAATATTATAATCATATTATGTTATTTTTCATACTTTACAATACGTTATCAACCTTTATTTATTCAATAATTTTTTATTTTAAATAAAACAACAATTTAACCAAATTTTTTTTTGCCTAAATGAATACTATATGAATTTCTACACATCTTTATTCAACAAATCTGGAATACAATTGCCAAACTTTGTTGAAAAATGTTCAATATCCTTCTTGAAAGAGTATTCGGTTTGGTTAGAAAATGGGAAGATTTCGTTACCGCATCACACCACGTGAAGCCAAGATAAGTAAAAAGGGCACCCCAGCTGAAAGAAAGAAAGTAAACAGCTTTAGACCCATTTTTGGTCCTTTACCTTTACTGTATATCACTCAATTAGATGAAGCACAGGAAGTGATGTTCCTGCTAATTTCGATAATCCTTATCTACCCCTCTGTTTAACTTGTTTTAAAAAAGTGTGTAGCTAGCTCTTAGCCATGTATCATATTTATCGCAATTTTTATGAATATATTTGAGGACTTCATGGTATTCATATTCATACGTAAAGATAGCTCTGTTTTTTGTTTCTTATTATAATAACGTGACTGAAATACGAAATATAAGAAAGGTAATCAGACTTTGCTTCAGGTTACTTATTATACAGAAAAATCCGAATATTGATAATATGTCAATTAATGACGCGAATAATTACGTTGTTGGATTATTTATATTGCAATACTTTCTTACAAGTTATAAGAAAAGCCTTGACTTAGTTTCACCTATTATCATTAGAAGTTAATATAAACATGGTATCAAAAAGTTTTTTTAAATACGTTTTAAAATTAATCAGTGGAAATTACAAATACATTTTAATGTATTTTTTTTATTTTTATTTTAAAGTAAAATGGGATTTTTTAAACATAAATATTTCAAATTTAACTATATATTCCTTATAATAACTTTTTTATCTAGATATTACTTGTACTTAACTGAACTTAAAAGCCTTTTTGTTAATATGTACCGAATTATCCCTGTGCCTCTAAATTATTTGTGTATCAAATAAATACTCCAATTGTAAAAATTCTTTGAATATTCTTACTTTTATAACTAGCTTAAAAAACTACCTTAAAGCTAACATTTTATTGTAGCAATTTAATAATCTTCATATAAAAACTTGCAACTTTTAGAAAAACCCACCACAGCGGCTTTAAGAGGTGTCGTCCGGTCACACGCAATGAAGGGCAAGAAGTATACACGACTTGGCTTACACCCACTGAAGGCCAAACGCCTTATGTGTTAGTATGTGTAACTGGGCCAACAGTCGCGTCAGGACCAAAATTCAAGCAGGGAAAGGATGAACCTTCGCAACTACACGACGGGTGGGCGTGTCGCTCATGCCGAATATCCTTGGTGGCACGCTGGCATGTGAGAGGGAAAAGTTATTGTTGGTAATATCAACACTAAAAGTGTTTATGATATGAAAAATGTTGACAGCAACTGCAGAATAGATATGCTCCTCCGGGTGAGGCAGAGCGGGCTGTATGGGTGAGGGAGGTGGCAGAAGGGATGAGCCCAGATACATATATATATATGTGCCGGCATATATGCGAGACTGTGTTTGTAGTTTTTATCGCTACTGCTGACTTTGATGAAAAATATGATTATGTCCTTTATGCGAATGCCTTGCAGTAAAAATAATAATAACACCGAGATACATTCCCGCCTCGTTGTGGCATTTCCACGGATATCCTTGCTCCTCCCCTTCCGCTGGCTGCTGCTGCTGCGGCACTCTCTGCCGTTGTTTATTTTTCTTTTTGGCCACATTTTTCATGACTTTGTTCGGCTTCTTCCGACTTTATTGGCTGCTCGTCCAGCTCGTCCTGCCTGCCGGGCAAAACATATGCACTTCTCCCAAGAATTCCCTCGTTGTGTGCTTGTCATATGTTTGCTTTATTATGGACAACGCGAAGCTGTAAGCAACACTGGCCATAACAATAACGCAGGGCAGCAAGCCACCAAGCACCGAGACCCGAGACCCGAGATCCAAGAGCCGAGAGCCAACAACCGACCCACCCACCACCGAGTGCAGTCAAACGCTTGTGACCCATAAAATGACAAAGTTGCAAGTGGCTCCGCAGCAGCACTACCCAGGCCACGTCCAGAAATCCAGCATAGTTACGCCCACATAAAAGCGGCCATTTTCACTTAGATGCGATTAGCGTTGGCCAGAGAGGGGGGAGTGTGTTTTTCCGCTGCCCCACTAAGTATGCTACACTTCTCAAGACACTCATCGTATGTGGTTCTAAATTAAGATCTTAAAAATCGACCAGCTCGAAAAAGGAAGTAGTTTCCACACACTTGAACATTTTTACTTAGATAAGTTAAGTAATATTTTAGTTTTTTTATAATTAAGTTTTCAGTAGGAATTCTACAAAGATTGTGAAACCTTTTTTAAATAAGAAAGGGGGGTAGAGGAATCTTTGAGTTTAATAATTTGCCTCAAAGACTTTTACGGTGTTAATCAAGACAAACTAAACTTAAAAGTTTACTTTATTACATTAAATTAAATTTTATTTGAATTGTTTAACTTTAATTTGCGAATTATTTGCCAGACTGAATTCAACTTCACATAAATGCAATTAAAACCTGATCAAAGTATCAAGATTTAGATATTCTGAAATGTTGATATTAGCAGTTTAATGATTTGAATCTAAAGTTAAGAATTTATATATAAAATAACATTACAGTGCCATAAAATCAAACTTAAACAAGAAAAGAAACCAACTTTAGCTGTCCTACTTGCCTTCCTCGTGATTGGTAATTTATGGGGGAGGAATTCGGCAGGAATTCTCTCTAGGACCGGATATTTAGCCCACTTAATGCCACAGCAATGTAATAAAAATCCAAGGCGATGGATGCAAGACGGGGGCCAAACAAATGTCCCGTTAAATATTTAGTTGATTTAATTATGTCGACATACCGAGCATGTATTTATGTGCGAATGTGCGAGGGGTGGCTAGGGGAGAGGGGGAGGGATAGGGTGGGAAAACCATTAAATCAACTCAAACTACGGCAGGAAATTTACGAGCGCCGAAGTTTTTGGCTCTCTTTTAATTGTTCTTTTCGGTTATCTGTTGCTTATTTATTACAGATGCCATATGCCATATGACATAACAGCGTCGAAGGAAGCTGGAAGGAAGAAAAAGACAAAGGACGCTCCAGCTCCAGCTCCAGCTCCAGCTCCAGCAGCATATGCACACACACACAGGGACACAGGGTCTGGGGTTTCTGCTTTGTGGTCATTTTTTGGTAAATTAATTAAACAAATAAAATAATATGTCAGCAGCAGCAAAAAGCAATAAATACTAATTTGCCTGTTTCAACACAAATGTCATCTTTGTGTTGAGATAAATAAGGCTGAGAAAGCCCACACGCAGCATACACACACATCCTGAAGGACTAATGCCTTGTGGCCGTCCGGATTCCTTGCCATTTGTTGCCAAGGATTCCAGCTGCTCGCAATGCGGTTGTCCTGGACTCATGGGTTAAGTGGTTGGGTAGTTGAGGGTTCCTTCGGTGGTTGGCTAGACAACTTATCGCTGACTTTGTTGGAATTCTCATCCTCAATTAATAGAATTTACGTTCTGCTAACGAATTTGCCTCCTTGTTGCTTGAAATAAATAAAAATGAAATGAATCGATAGATGATCTGTTTAAGAGGAAGATATATTCTTACCAAGCCAAATATTAAATAATTTATGAATGAGTTTTGATAAAATACAATTAAAATATTACTTAAAGCGCACAGCAATCTAGAAAAATTCATTTGGTTCTTAATATTATTTATTTCATTTTTAAATATATATATAAAATAATTCTTCAATTAGATATATATCGAGTTTAATAGACGTTTATTTTGTTTACTTTCTAGCTTGAATAAATCAGAAAACTTGCAACTTAAATGTACAGTTTATTGAATGATTATTATTTGCCATTAAAATGTTTTGTATTTTTGCAGAGCCTGGAGCAGATGTTGAATAATTTCTGCAGATTTAATCCCCATTAAGGAACGGTTATGTTCATGCCGGCCATAATTGTTATTCTTCTTGTACGAACATCGCCTTTGTTTTCTGTCCCATTTCACTCCCGGGAACCGGGAGACCGGGAGACCGGGACACCGGGAGACCGGGACACCGGGAGACCGGAGCCGGGAGCTCCGGCTTGTTAGCAGTTTTCCGACTTGGGCTTGTTTGGTTTTTGGATTCAATTCGCTTTTTGTTTCTATTAATGACACACAGAGACTGTCAGAGACAGAGACAGGGATCCAGTCGCTGTGAAGGACATTTGGCAGAGCTCTCATTTGGGCCGGGGCTCTAGCCTCGGATGTTTCCTTGCTGGATTTATTTCACGGCACATTTAATTCCAGCACGCGCCTGCCAACGGAAAGCGTTAGCGGCAGTAACAGTGGCAGTGGCAATGGCAGTGGAGTATCCCTAAAAACAACGTTGACAACGATGACGTTGGGGACAAATCGACGACAGCATTTGGATAAACAATGCCGTCTGTCGCAGTAATTTGTTTAATTTTAAGTAGCCCTAGGCGCAGCCCACGCAAAACTATTCCCACTGCCGGGGTCAACATAATCGCCATGGGGGACGGGCGGCCGGCCAATTCCCCAGCTCACTTATCAAGTGCCCGAAGAGCCTCGGCTCCGCTGCGGTCATAAAAATCAAAAGAGCATAAAAATACATTTGATAACAGTGACGACTTCTGTTTTTGGTGTTTAGTTTGCTCCTTGGGCTCCCCCAATCCCTAGCGAGTCCCCAGGCCGTTGCCGTATTTGCCTAAAGTGCTCATTTCAATGTCGCCAAGTGTCAGGGCAGGATGTGGACAGCAGCAGCAGCAGGCCGCACAGGACGTTCGGAAGGGGGCAGCTGGGGCTCAGGAAATTGGCAATGCCAAAACCGAAAACAGGAAGGAGGAAGCGTCCACAAAAAAAAAAGGAAGCAAACAGGAGGGAAATGCGGAACGAAACGGAACAGAACAGAACAGACAGGCAGCGTCCAAAAGTGAATTAAAATAAATTTGCTAGCGGGGATTTGGGGATTTGTTGTGCTGCGCATTTTTAGCAGGCGGTCACCAAGGATACGGCCAACGCATTCCCGGTTTTATATCCCAGGGATGGCGAGCGAACAAAAAATGTTGTTAACTATAGCAATTACCTAATAATATGCGTAAAGTATTTAGGAAGAAATATTTGTAGATTTTACTGGACAGTTCACTAAATAATTATTGTGATTTTAACTGGCTTAAATAAATAAATAAATACAATGAATCCATAAATAGGAACAAGTATTTTTAGATGATTTAATATTTAATATACTTAATTCATGATCATATGATAAAATTATATAGCAGTTTCTCTAAAGTTTGCATTAAAATTTTAGGCTCGACACAAATCGCAACCTAGTTTTTCCAACCCTGTGCTGGTTGTTACACTCTCCCTGTCCCCCATTGATGGACTTATAAAACATAATAAAAATGTTCAAGAGGAATTGGCCATGTTTTTCTTTGCCCGCAGCTATTATCTCTTCTTGAGACTGGCGCCGAGGAGAATGCCCCTTGAGCCCTGACTTCTCCTGTTTGGGCTCGACCTTGGCTTGGCTTCGGCCTGCCCACTGATGCATATAAGCAGGAGCATTTATGTAATTGTTATACCTAATATTCGACATTGTTGAAAACACTTTAATCGCCCCAAAAAAGGCCATCAAATTTATGGCAAATTTAAAATTACTCCAAAGACAGCCCGGCCAGGCCCAAGACGAGGGGGATTTCAGGGGAAATGTCTGTCGGTTTTGCGGTGAGTTTATTCAGGAAACCCCGTTGTGCTTATAATGACGACGCGGCATGTTGTAGCTTACTAATTCCTGTCCCACTTTTGAAAACTTTGCAATTAGATTTGCGCCCGCCGCACAGTTGGACCGTTGTTTTTGGTCCTTATTGGCGGCTTGATTTATTGACAGCCCCGCCAGTCACGAGGATGGCGCCTTGTATATGTCCTGTGGTCAGCCCATAAATCAGCAAAATATGTCGTATTCTCTTTAAGGTTCACTTAAGGCATTTCGCTGGAAACTATGTATACGAAATAGGACTCTGGCTTGTCCCGAATGATTACGGCATAATACAATTTTCATTACATTTAAATCAGGCCTGAATGATAAATGAAATATACGAATAATGAGCCCATTTCCAGCTCTCTCGGGGAGTAACCCTTTTCCACAGGACCCTGACATTTTCTACTTATCCTTTTTTTCTCTGTGCTTTGACATTTGCCAAGTTTTTTTCTGTGGGGGATTTGCTTTCATACCCTTTGAGACTGAGGGTCAACTAGCCTGTTAACAAGACATGTTCGATAATATTTAAAATTTGCTATAAAGCTCTGCATAAGGATAGATATATCCTTATATAAATGTATAGTATTCCCCGAGCTAAATTAAAAGAAAATTAATATTGCTAAACATTATTTACATCTTAAAGATAAGTAAAGATTTCTTAAGGAATTTTAAAAATAGAAGTGAAAGCTAAGTTTCCATTTGTTTTAAAGGGTAACCAAAACCTTGCTTTGACCAACCTATTTTCCCTTTTGTTTCGGTTTTCAGCATTTGCATAATTTTCTGCAGATTAAACTACAATTTATCATAATTTTTTTCATGAGTGAATTGTTGCCTTGCGCCAGACTGCTCAAAGTGATTTTTAATAGCCGACGGATGGACGGTCCTAGGTCCTTTTCCAGTTGAAATTTCTCATTTACATCATTCGTTTGATAGACGTCTGTCAGCATACGAATACGGTCGATCTTTAAGAAATTTTCGGGAACAATTCCGCCGAGTCAGCGAGGGAGTAAGAGCATCAAAGACGGGCAATAAATCTGTGGGGGAACTGCGAGTGCAGTGTCTGCGAAGGAGACCCATAAAAATGGCACGCACGATAAGTTGACCAAACAACAGGCACCCGGAGTGAGTCGGAGTCGAAAGGGATTGTTATGTATACATAAATCCAACTTGGCAGCGGACTAGCAACTTTTGAGTGAAGTCAACGCATTTTCACACACAATAAATTTTTGCCAACGTTGGCAGGAAGCAACAGCAACAGCAGTGGTGGGCACTGGCCGGAAGGCGTGGCTCCCGGGCCCTGGGGCGTGGCCAGTGAGCTCGTTTGCCTATTGATTTTCCCAAGGATCGAGTTAAAGTCAGCTTTATATATTGGAAACTAGCTTCGAGACACCCCTCTTCGCAACACGCCCACTTGGCAACCTTGAGACGAAATTGTCTCGTGTCCAAAGTTTTCGCTGAAAGATTTATGGTGGAAGTGGCAGTCACACTCACGCTCAGGCTCCGGCTCCGGCTCCAGCTTCGGCTCCGTCTCCGGCTTAGACGCCCAGCGTTAATCCGAGTCAATTAGTTTCTTTGTTGTTTTCGACAGCGCCTAAAATGTTCGCCACTTAACTTTATGGCAAAGTTTGAAAACTTTCACAATACTGACAAGAAACACTATGGCGGCAACAACAATGACCTCTGAAGATGAGGAACCTCCTGTTGAGGCTCAAAACTAAATTAAAACCGAAGGGAGTCTGCGAAGGTCAAAGTTATGACAGCCCCTTGAACTTGGCATTAATTTATGACCTCACCTCTCATTAGGAGACATTTGCAGAGACATATTTGTGGATTTTAAATTTAATATGTGATAAAAATAAAGGTATTAGAAAAAGTTCTATAAGAGATAAATAATTAAATGATTCCTATAAATGCTGTTCTCTACATTAATAGTTTTTATTTGCTTACAACTTGTTAAAGTTCAAGTTAAATTTCATTTAAATATAAACATTTTTCCATCTCTTTTGCATTTTCCTCGGTTATCAACGAGAAACACTGATGTCTTATTTATTCCACTCCCAATTGCCATGCCAAGGAAAACCCTTTTCCGGAAACTCGGAGCATGCCTACTTGCTTGATTTGCTGCCATTGAATTGAATGATTTTGTTTTTCAATTTATTGGGATTTTCTCGAAGGCCACACCATCAGCAAAGATGCGGGGGAGATGCGGCGGGCCTTGCCATCAAAACATATAAAGCATTTTTATTATAAAACGGGTATGGGTCCCACGCACGATATTATCAGAATTGATTTATTTGGCTGCCTGTCTTCCTACTTTCCTGACTGCTGTTGTTGTTGCTGTTATTTCTGGCCTTTTCCTGCCACTGGAAATGGTAAAGAGGATATCTGAGGGGTTAAAGCCTTTGATTTCCTAACCAGGCTTTCGCTTAATTCAACGGTCACAACACGTTTCAACTGTTTGGAGTTTTTATATTCCTCGCCCCGGAGCATAAAATATTTATTTTCTCAAATTGTTTTCGCACGAATTTATTTTAATTAAAATTGCTCGTATTGTTCGTATATTTTTTAAGGCCAATAAAGGTAAGGAGTCAACTCTAATTTCACGGGAAAAAAGCTAACATTTCTTATAAATAAAGCAGACTATTATAAACTTATATATAACTTTTTGGAATAGTCATTAGACTTCTTTACTTCAATTATAAATTAGGATATTCCAGTTTGCACACTTATTTTTTGTGAATTAAGAATTGTATTTCGTTTTTCAGTGCGGTAAAGGATTATTCAATTTCACCCTTTTAGTATATTCCCTTTGGCAAAGTGTGTTTACTCCTCAAATATTATTCCTTAAATGCGTGTGTGTGTTTTCTTTTTATTATTTCAAAAAAACCACAAAGCTGATAAACGCCAGCGCGAGTTGGTTGTTGGTTTTTTGGCTTTGTTGGTCTGTCTGACTGGTTATTAAAAATGGGGAAAGCGCAACAGAAAAATAAAAAGAAAGCCACATGCAAAAGGCGTCGCATCCATAAATCCCGCCAGCATTTCAAATTTCACATGTGTATAGGTTTTTTATTGCCACGGGTGCCGTGTTGGCCAAAAGGCAAAACGCTTCGCGCTTCCCAAAAAAATATATATATTTACAAAAAAAAAAAATTTCTCCCAAAAGGGGAGATATGAAGGAGGAAGCAAGCTAGCAGCGAGCTTTGCGCTTAAGTCTAATGCGAAAAGTTGTGAATAGGCTCAGTAGGAAATCCTATTTTATGGCGCAAAGTTACTGCAGTCATAAAACCGTTGGGTTATGTGAGCGTTGTGTAATGGAGGGGGTGCTGGCGGAGCCTGGAGAGAGGTGAGGGGTCTCCCAGACCCTTCAACTCGTTCCGCCCTGACATCTCCATGGCCCTGCCTTGCCGGACAAATATTTACATGGGTCTCCATTATACTCCAAACATTAGAAATCATATGCCATTTACTTGTTTTATATTCCATTTTTATTGAATCGATTGATCAGATTCCGATCTGATTGAGTTTATAACTTATTTCTAAGCATAATTCTATATTTTTGTAATAATTAATAAATGACATTAATAATTTTTAATGGGCGATCACAAGCTGTGACAAGCAAATGACATAATTGATTTCCTCTAATTTATCTCGGTACTTCTTGGGCTTCGTTAGTAATTTATTTACTTTGGATTCCCACAAATTCATTCCGAGATTCCAATCCAAAAACCAGAATAAATGGTTCTTCTCGGAATGTCAAGCGACAGGGCATCATTAGCAAAAACACTTTGCCTATCGAGTGTGATAAATGCCGAAAGCAACTGCCGCCAGCATTTGCTGCCAAATTGAGCATAATTTTTTTTTGAAGGCTACTCTTGTGTTTGTTATTGCCTCCGACCCTCGAAATTGTGCTCTGAAATGCAGCACTCTAAGTTGCTGGGTAAACAAGGCGCAAATTAATTGATTGTGTACCATTTATAAGGCACGCGTCGGGCCCTCCATCGAACTGTTTTGGTAATGTACTGTAAACAGCATTGTTGCGCATACGCAGCGTGGCCCTGGCGAGGCAAACAAAGAGCGGGATTGGAACATAAAATCACATCGCAATTGCCATGCAAAATACACGTAAATATAATTTACTTTATTTTGTGGTGCTTCAATGCGTTTACTCTTCCCCCCGTTCGGCGTTCGGCGCTCCTTTCAACACTCGATTTCAGTGCGAATGAGCGAGCAGAAATGTCAAACGACAAAAACGAATTTCGCACACATTTTTATGGTCGCCTTGCCCGGACCGAGGATGGGGAATGGCAAAGCTTTTCAGTATTTCAAATCTAATTTATGACATTGAATCAATTTTGCCAGTGTGTATATGTGTGTGTGTGTGTTTGAGTGTGTTTGCTCTGCGGTCAGCGTCGATTTTTCATATTTCCCAGCACTTTTTGCGCTCCTTTAGCGTCGTCGCCTCTTCGGGCTCGCCTTTGATGTCTGGCCACGATACCGATAGCATCAGAGGCAGAGTCAGAGGAATCGGACCGGACCCAAGCCGCCAGAGAGCCAACTTTCTGTTTCCGTGGTTTTGGTTCTCCTTTGCCCACTCGGGTTCGCCCTTCTTCCCCGGAATGCCAAATTGAAAATTGATGAATGCCTCTGATTGAATTTGATAGGTGCCAAGCACTCAGTGCGGCTATTAATCTCCGCCTAACGTATGATGTGCAAAGGCCCATCCTGCAGAGTCCTAGAGCTGTTCAAAGTTGTTTTTTCTTTTTTTTGTTTGTCAGCAATACCCTGTTTAAGTGGACTCGGGTTGTGAAGTCGATGAGTGATTGCATAAAGAATCGTCATTATTGCTGGCCTCAGAGCATAGATTATTCTGCTTAAAGATTGCACTTGGCATTCCCTATTAATTATTTGGATTACTTGCTTAATTAAATATTTGTTTTAGCCGTTAATAAGCTTGCGAAATAAATAGATTGCAGATTTTTAATTATAAAACGGTGAAAGTAGTTAAAAATATTTGGAAGAGTATTCTAATCCAAGAAAACAGAGCTCGTTTTGTAAAACATAATAAATGGGAAAACTGATACGACATTTATAAAATATGTATTGAAATTTCAAAATTGTATAATTATTATACTTTTTTTTTAGAAATGGGAAATGGGAATGAAATGGGATTTCTTTATCTTTACTTACTCCCTTTCATTGCTTTGCCGTTAATCTTAAAGACTTTATTCCCAACTTCCACAGAGTATCTCCAAAATAGTGCATACTTCTGACACCCAACAATGCCCTTTTATCAGTTATGGCGGCTTCTGGTATCTTGGCTTTTGTCTGTTATTGCAGTGTGAATTTATGGCCTACAGATTGGCTGTCTACAGACCCGATTCACACTCCTATATTTTCGGAATTAGCTCCATATAACAGCCGAGTTCCCAGCATCCATATCCACCTACCTCTGCCTCCGTTGCAATTAAACATGTTGAGCACGTCAGGTTTCAATGAAATCGATGCGTCCGCGACAGTCACGTGCCTGAGATATTGAAAATTCAATCGCTGCCATTAATGCGCGCAAATCTTGACTTTTCGGGGGGAACATCAATGCGATAATGGCAGCCAGCTTCAGGTGCTCATTTTTGCCACGACGGAAGCAGGTAAGGTGGCATGAGGGAGAGCAGCGGAAGCGTTTTGAATTTTTCAACATTTCCGCTTATTATTATACGTGTCGGTCCTGCGTGTCACGCAGCATCAGGCTTGGGTGAAGTGAAGTATGGCGCCAGGATATATCTAAGTGGAGACGGGAATGGATCAGGAGCTTAGGGAAATTGTTCATAGACAAATGATAATTCAAAGACTAAGAATTTATACAAAATAATTGGTTTTAAGCACCTCAGATTAGCTTCCCAAATGTATACACAAATAATTAAATTCACCAGATTAGTAATCCTGAAAAGCTTAAGAAATCCTTATAATACATGGTTATAATAAAAGTGAGCAATAAATCTTCTTCACGAAATGACCGATGGGACATTCATAAGAGCAAAAATCAAATATAACAAGTCCGTTGGTCAAACAATCAACAAGCGATCCATCAGTCGCCTGCATCCTAGCAACATGTGACAAAGGACTCACCGCGACCAAGGAGCCCTTAGGTCTAATTATGGGGGACACTGGACATCCATCATTTCTACGAAAAATATGATTTGGATTGCAAAGTGAACGCTCCTCCTTCGCGGATATTGACAGATTAATCAGGAAATGTCTGGCTTTTTGGCTGAGAATCTATCCAAATAAAAGAGATTCTTTCACTCGTCCCCTGCCACGTTTCTTGGGGACCTCGTCGCATACAATTTTAATGCGGTGCGGGAAGTGAGATGTATTTAAATGATTTTTCCCGAAGCCAAGAGTAACGAGGACACTTCATTTTATATGCCACAGAAAAGGCGACAGAGCAACTTTTACGAGAGAATTGAAAACTTTTGACCTTTGGGTTTGAGCTCACAACAATACAATCAACACGTTTCCACAATCGATCGATTTCATGAGCAATCAAATGTTGTCAGATCCAGCCCCAGCGTCGAAAAAGTTACAGCACAAGTTCAAAGTTCTTAACCCACAAGGCACCCAGCTCCCTCTCTGTTTCTGTTTCTGTCCCTCCCAAAAAAAAGGAAAGCCCGAATGGGAGTTTGGTAACATAACCCAAGCAAAACAACATCAGCAGCAAGGACCAAAATGTCCAGCAATGAAAAAGAAATCCATTCAACATCCGCATCAACTGTCTGGCCAAACTGCGACAAATGCGACGAGAGGGAAACAAATACAAATAAAATGTGGACCAAGGACCAACGTTTAACATTTCATTTTTATTATTTTAAATATTTAAGAGCAGAATGATTTATGTGTTCCACTTAAAATAAGTATTAAAATCAATAGACATTTTATTTTGTGAGCAAACTTGGTAAATAAACTAAAAACTGTTGGGCTTAAAATGGTTTTTAAATCTTTGTTTTGGGATTACTAAAGCCAAATTATAGTTAGTATATTGTATAAAATATATTTGATTACCTTGTTGTTCTTCATATCCAATTATCAAAAACATAATAAATTCTCACACCTGGAAAGGTGAAACAATAATACCGCCAAACCAATTTCTCAGGTATTTATAGCTCAGCGGAATGTCAGCGTCCAGAGGATAATTCAGGACCCACAGTCGCACTCGCACTCTCACTCGCACTCGCAGTCCTGGCAGTTGCCTTATAGCCCGACTCCAGTATCTCAAGGCCGGCAAAAGTTAACAAGAACACGTAGTAAAGATTCTGCCGTTTAGGTTTTAATGCGATTAGAGTGGCAGACAACAGCAGCAGCAGCCGAGCAGCGGAGGCGAGATTTCGTCGTGCCCCGTGATTTATGGCCCGGAATACACGTACCCCTAATCGATGCTGACCCACAAGGCGATGAATGTGGGCGTGGGGGAGTGACCTAACCTAGCCCAAGGAGCCGGCAGCGACGCCATATTTAAGTTCAAATTTTTCAATTGGACTTTGCCCCAGCTTTGTCATAAGTTCCATAATCTTTTGCAGTGGCAAGTTTCTCTCTCGGTTCCACAGCCAGTTATCGCCTAGACCCTGCGCACGTGCCAGTATTTTGTATTTGATTTACTGCCTGACTCAAGAGATTTACCACGGCCACGGAGGTTGTACCTTCCCATGGGGAATGGCCGGTCTTAATTTGCCTGAAGTGCTTAGTTCTGGGACTGATGAAGTTTCGAGGCCCCAAAGGAGTTCGGAGCTGTTTAATTGCCCAATTCAATCGAAGGACTTTTATTCGGGGACCTTTTCGAAATAATAAATCAGTGGAAATGCATAATTCCTGGCAGACCCATTCAGTTGGGGGACTAACTCAATTATGACTCAATTGGCGGCTAATTCAGTGCTCGCCCAGCAATAATTTCTTTGTTTGTCCGCTCGTCAATGGAAACCGAATGGCAACCAGAATATTTCATGTCACTTAAACTAGTTAATTTTGCGCATAAATGCATAGATAAATGCACGAATGCGGTTAACTGCATTTGCCGGGATTAACTCACTTCTACACTCGGTAACCATCCTCTGGCTGCACTCATAATTATTATTCCGTTTTTCAATATTTAATTTGTTTTGTCCAGCCTCCCGCCCTGCCCCCCGCTCCTACCCCGCTCCTGCTGCGTGCGCGGTCACACTTTGCGACTCATTTAGTATGTGGCAATATTTCTAATTAAAGGTTGCAAACAAAATCAAAACAACCGCGAGCGAGTTAGGCCATCTGGACATTTAGGATACTTTTGAATATGCACACACAAACACACACACGCATATAATATACTCGTCCATGTCCGTGTTCATTGGCGTGTGTGCGTGCGTGTTTGCGCTGTTAAGTATGCTATGATTTATGCATCGCTGCTAAATGCTGCTGAGGTTTCCACCACTGATCCCAGGCAATTGCCATGTGGCCATGGTACCCGGGCCCAACTACGGGTATTTCGCATTTTAAATTGCCGTATTCGATGCACGCATAATTGGAGCTATTGATTATGGTGACCAGAGGGCGTGTCCCATACGAAATGAGGGAGACTAATTATGCGATTCTGTTTTATATATTCAGCTAGCCAAAAAAAAAAAAAAAAAAACAAAAAAATCCTCAATACTATCAAAATTGATGCAGAAAATCAAATGGATATCGTAGTACCTTTGTTCGATATATATCACTGAAACTTAAGTATAACTGATTTTTTTTAGTTTTGTTTTACGTTAAAAAGTTGCTCTTATTTAGACAAACAAAACGTTAAGGCAATTGTTAATCGTTCACTCTTCCGATACTTGTAAATTTCTATAACTAAATACTTTTTTAGAAGCTCTTCGGGCATAGGATTTACTATTTAGTTGAGTGATTGCCAGTGACTGTCTCAAGTGATCCCATAGCTTAAAGTTTTAAGAAGCCAAGAAGTACACAAATTTTAATATTTATGCAGTTCTTTAGTTAGCTCTAGAGAAATGACACCTGGTTCCTTTAAATCTTGACAAGAATTTCAGTTTTCTTTCTTTGATTTTATTTCCCCAGAACTCTCAGATTTTTGTTTGAATTAGTCTACAGCAAAGGGTCCATAAGATATCTGATTATCCTTTAAGGCATGCTACTTTTAGTAACACATACAGCAATTATTTTTTAATTTCGTTAGTAAAAAACATAGAAAATCTATAAAAATGTACTTTAAATTTGTCAAAAATATTTAAGCTTTGTTTTCTTTCAAATAAATCAGGATTTTCTGCTTAGCAACCTCAGTCTTAAGGTAACTGACCTTCTTTTCCCTGTGCGATTTGCCTTCCCTTTATCCGGCTTTTGCTTAAAATTTCTTTGTTTTCCTTCACCCTCGGGCGGGCATCTCTGCCTCCGCCTTGGCTTGTTTACCGGCATGCATTACCTTTTTCCAACTTATCGACATAATTATCTTAAAAAATATGAAATTATATATCGCACGTAAAAACAGACAAAAAAAAAGCAAACCGCTGCGCAGGGAGAAAGGAAAATGTGAAAATTCCAAGAGGGGCATAAAAAGGCGCAGGCAAAGTGGCTGCCATGCCCAACGCCGAGCCGTTTGATTATGCGGCTGTGATAGCACATCCTTGTTGTTTTCCTTTCCTTTCGGCCTTGTAACGAAGGTGAGCCTGCAAAACTGGCAGCCGAGCACTTCTCATTAGAATGCTTCAGAGCGCAGATTTGACAAGACGTCCGCCTAAATACAGCCAGCATTTTTCTTTACCGAAACCCTAACGCACCTTTCCCTTGCCACGGTAATTTTTTATACACTAGCGGAAGGTCCTTGGACTTTCTATCGAGCCTTGTATGCGACATTCCTTTTTTAAGAAAATTTAGTCATACATGTTTTGTTCTTATATATTTTGTGGTGTTTGTAAATATTTAATAATAAGTAATAATTCATATTGCCTTTAGTTTTTTTTAAAGATACTCTGATCTTCGACTTTAACTAGATATTTTTTCTGTGTGTATGGAGCCACCTCACCTTGGCTCAGTCACGAATTTCCCGCTGCTGCCTTCGTTGTTGCTACAGCTGCGCATTTTTAAACAAGATTAAAGCGCGCACGTCGTCAACATTTTAGAGTGTGAGCCAAATGGGCATGGCGAATACGAATACGAGTATGAATACGGGTACTGGGTATGGGTATGGGTATGAGTATGGGTATAAGGGGGCGGTGGCTGAGTGGAGATGAGTGGGGCGGCATTGCTGCCGGCAATTTGTTGACTTGACTGCAAATGTGTCGCATCTTAATGCTCTGTTATTAAATATGCCACAGCAAATGGAAACAAGAGTACACCAGCAGCAGCAGCAGCAGCAACAAGGAAGCGAAGGAAACACTTTACACTGTTGAATCACCGCGAATGCCTCGCAAATTTTCCATTTTCCTTCTTGGGGAAAATATGGTATTTGGTTTTTATTGAAGTCAAGGATCTAGGAGTCGAGAAATGTTATTAATTTGGTAACAAATATCTTTTTAAGAGCACAGATGTAAGTGAAGCAAAAGAAAGAAAATTACAAGAACTATATTTATTTATTTTAATAAGATATTTATTTTTTAATTGTCAAGGCTGAGCCACTACAAATTTTAAAGCGCTGAACTCGAATCTGAAAATACGATTAAATTAGGGATTATTTACCTTGAGAAAATGCCATCTTAGATATATTTCCTTTATACATAGTTACTATAGTTAATATTTATTGATAAATAGGAGGATTTACTAACTGGATTCGGGTGAACTCTAGGTGGAAATACGATCAACTAGTTTGGTTACTTCAAGATATAATCTTTTGGATGAAGTCACAAATGTAAATGCGTATGACTACATATTTTATGGAACGTTGTATTTCTAGTATATATATAAATAATTATTAAATATATTCCTCTAAAAGGTAATACCATAGTGAGATTTTATTTAAGCTTAAAAAAAATAAGTAACTTGAACAGCGCAGCAAATTGAAATTATAATTGTGTCAACCGAATTTCAAGTACCTCTTATAGTTTTTCCGATGGCTTGGCTTTTACAATGATTATTTTCGTATGGTGATTTTATTGAAATAATTAAAGGCGGAAAAATGCCGAAGGTGCGCGTTTCATTGATGACCCAAAAGTGACACTTGCACATTCATTTGTTGCATTTGCATTCATTTTGTGAGCCGCGTTGTGTGTTGTGTGCGTTGGATTTAAATTGCATTCTGTTCGGAGCTGCCCGATGGCCGGTGGTGCCTGCTTGCAATAAATTCGCTTAATGAAGTTTTAAAAAAATTCCAGCTGGTTGTGGGCGTGGTCAGCAGCAGCATCGGCGGCACGGTGCACGTGTTGTGCGGGAAATGCATTTAATGTAATTATTTCTTTAATTAAAATATTTAGCGGAACGGCAGGAGCAGCAACAACAATGTCCGGACTCCGAGGATCGCGAGGAGCGTGGCAGCGACGTTAACAATTTGCACAAAAGTCACGTCGCTGCTGTTATTATTGTTAATGTTGTTATAATGCCTCGAATTGACCATTCAGCTTAATTGAAACCGTTAAAACATCGCTGCATATCAGCGGAATGTTGCCTACACTTCGGGGCCTCGTTATTTCAAAATAACGGCCAGCGGCAATTCCATTTCCCGCTCCTGACAGAACTGAAGCAATGACAAATATGGCACTTGCCCTGAAAGCCTTTCACCCCTGAAGTCCCCTTTATTCCGCCATTCATCGCTGCAGTCGGACGAGTGCCCTGCAAAAGGTTAATTTACTTGGAAATTCCGAAATGCTTATTCTTAACAAATATGCGAGCAATTGCTTAGCTTACTTTTCACGAGGATTGAATGGGTTTCGGGCACAATGGGAGAGGCAGGGGCAGGGGCAGGGGCAGGGGCAGAGGTAGGGACTGATGGGAAAATGGCAACGGAGCACTAACAACTGCACTGATTTATCTGCACAAATTGCCAACTGAAATTAATAAGAGAAATCAGTTTACCATTTCCTGTCTACGACGACAACGACAACGACGACGACAAAAATTCTAGAAAAATTCCGTTGTCGAAGTCGTTGGATGGTTGGTTCGGATTCGGGGGACGGTTATATGTATAAATGTATATAGTTCGCTGGGATGGGTTGTGGAAATGAAGAGACATTCCAATAACTGTACAACATCCGGTTGCATATACATACACGGTCGGGCACAATGGCAAAAACGTTTCCATTTTCAATGGAAAAATATTTCTATTTCAACATGAAAATATTTTTAGCAGCCTTTTGTGTCGGTTATCTAAACGACTCTTCACCTGACGACGACCAGATAAAAATTTCAGCCACAGAAAAAAGATCTGATAAAAGGAACCAAATCACGAAAAATTCAATCCTAATTCAGCCGCTCGGTAGAAAATTTTTATAGACAGTAACTAAAAAGAAAAAAAGGAGACCAAAATGGATGCCAAGCATCCTGCCGCAGGTCCTATGGCCTTTCTGAATGGAACCAGTGACGTATGTATTTGACTTGACTTGCACATTGGCTGTGGCAGAAAGCCTCGGCAACTCAATTCGAGCCAAATCCAAAGAAAAATAGTTATTGTTAGAGCAACGAGGACAGCGCCAGCGACGAAGGCAGTAAGTAGCTTTATTATGGGATTTTAAGTTATTACACCGGTCGGTCGGTCGGCTAGAGGGGCTGGGGGCTGGCGGCAAGGATCTGGCAGAAGGATATGATGATAGTTGGGGTGCAGCATCCACTCACATATGGATGCGGCTCCTTGCACTTGAATGCTGGGCTTATCCAATGTGATGACGGTATGCCTTTTGGCCTACAGCCGAATTTGTCAACATGATTTGTGGAAGTTCAATCCCATTTCATTTCTTACACTTTTTGCCTCCATTTTTTATTTGCCATTCTGCATTTGGGGGGAAGGTGACTTCATAGATATTTAAGAACTGGAATAAGCTTAAAAGATTACATTTTATAGCTTATATTTGTACTTATCATGAATCTATATTTAAAATTAATAAATTGTAACAATTTCTGAAAACAAAAAACAATTTCATTAGATCTCTTTTAGCTCCAAGTCTAAATGCTAAATGCCAACATGTCGGCTACGTAATATTCCACATACTATACAGATACATTTCCGCTTTGACCCAGTTAATAATTCAGAGCGATACATTAGGCGACAACGAGAACCTTTTCCGCCATCAGGTTGGGTGTCAGCATTTGACACTAAGGCTAATTTAATGGAAAATGTCCGAGGGAGAACTTGAAATTCGAGTTTATCGTGACACGCAACGCCGCGAGCTGACAACAACAAAGTAGACGCCGCGGAGCACCCAACTCATGTGGTTCATATTTTGGCTGACATATCTATTTATATGCAAATGCCACACCTCCCGGAATGTCGCCTGGACATCCTGCCACAGCCCCATCCTGCGTGCGTGCCAAAGTCAAAGTCAAGGAATTCTCCTTTGTTGTTCGCATTCCTGCAACAATAAATCACGGCACCTATGCTGGCGGCGCGTGGGGCAAGGGGCAAGTGCCCCGGCGGGGAAAAAACTAATAAATCTAAGGCCAATTAATTGACTTAGCTGCTGCTGCTGCTGGCAAAGGATGGCGCGGAGGCCAGAGATGAGATGAGGCAAAAGGCAAAGCCAAATCCAAAGCCAAAGGCAACGACTCCAAAGGGTCGCAATTTATGGCCGCACCATCAACTCAAGCCCGCACATAATAAATCATAACATTTTACAGATAATAGAAAACCTCACACATGTCCAAACAATCGGCTCCAGCAGTTGTTCGTCCCAAAAGTGTATCCAGAACTCGGAGCTTGTTAGCCCGCCGGCTAGAAATTTTAATAAGCCGCAAAGAGTTTGGCATGAAAGCAGTAGTGGGAATAAAAAATGTTTCACATAATTTATTCAGCCAAAGAGGCAGACGTAGACCCGGGTGCAGATTGGCGGAGTGTAAGGATGTTTCCCAGGATGCGTATCCGATGATCAAATCTAACATTAGGGTTCCCATGGTAGTGGAAAAAAGTTCTTCCCTTGCATGAACCTTTTTGGTTAGTGTATTTAAAAGCTTGGATTGTAATCAAAAATGGAATAGTTATTAAGATCATTTATTGGGGACTTACTATATGAAACATATTTTTGTGCCAAATAAAGTTGTCTTAGAACACTGCTTTGGTTACAGATTTGTTCCTAGATACAGATATGTACCATATAGAGCTGATAATACCACTCCAAGTTCTGAGCTTTACATTTATTTTTCAAGCTCCAATTGGCACAAGAATATTCCTCTCAACTTCATTTCCTTTCGTTTTTTTTTGTCTAAAATCGCGTGAATTTAAATTTCATTGCGGGCAAGTGGCAGCGAGGGAAGGCACTAAGTCAAAGTCGAGCGGAAGGCTGTGGCGTGGGCGTGTTGCGCAAAAGTGTTGCAAGTCGGAACGGAAACTCGCCGGCAACGCCTTTGAGTCGGCCCGCAAGTTTGTCTAGATGTCGGATGGATATGCCCTCCAATCTGGCGCTAAACTAATGCTGGGGGCAGCCTGTCGACAGGCGACCACCTTACCACGCCCCCGGCCTTGTAATGACGTCATTTACATGCTGCAACACTTGCTACTAGCGAAGGCAATTACATAAATCATAGCGTCTCGTCTGGCTGGAAAGATCAGGCTTGCACTCGAAAAAAAGGACATTTTGCCAGTGGGAACTTTGTTATATGATCGATATTGTAGCATGTAAGTTTAATTATTTAATATTTATTATAATTAAAGATATTAAAGGGTTCTTATTGATAGATTCTTAGCACCCTTTCCATTTATGATGCGTTTTATTTGCCAGTTTGCTCTGCAAAAAATCTGAGTCGTCACTGAACATCGTGTTCTTTTTCACTCGACGAATCGTAAATAAATTACACTGCCTGATTGATCAACTTTCCCTCCGATGACAGGCACAAAGGGGTAGGTAGGGGCAGGGGCAGGGGTAGGGAAAGGACCGCCACCGTCCGTGGGACGGCACTGTCATTGCGGCCGAAAATGTCGAGGCAGCCGCTCGTAAACATAAATCCAAGTGACGCTAATTGTTTGTTGCAATTACTGCTGCAGTTGTTGCCACCGTTCAGTTACGTGTGCGGCAGGCAGCCAGCAGCCGGCAGGCGAGTGTGCCGTGGAGGGTTAAGGAGGGCTGTGTTTGCATGCAAATTTTGTTGCATCTGCCATCTCTGCTGCTGTTGATGCTGCAGCAACGGCAAACAATTACTCAAACATTGTTGCAACTGCTGCTGCTGCTAGTGCTGCTGCTGCTACTGATGTTGCTGCTGCTGCTGCTGATGTTGCTGGCGTGCATCTCGTTGTGCGTGCTAAATGGCAACTACTCTGGCGGCTAATGATAATCACTCGACGCCCTCTGCTCCTGTCGATCCTGGCTCTAACCTGCTCCGTGTTGGCTTTCCCCTGCACTCTGCCCGTTTTCGATTGCTTAATCAAAACACTTTTTGCTGCTGTAGCTGCTGCAGTGATTCAATGTAGCCCCGCGAGTTACTCTAACAAAATATAGTGACTGGTGGAAATAATTACTAACTTAAAGCTTAAAGCAGCAGCTATTTTGGTAGCTTCGGCTGGCTTCGGTTGTCATCTCTCAGCAGGGCTATCAAATAGCTCAACAAATCTCCTGCCAGCCCGAGCGTAATGCTATTTATATGCCATATAATTGGCACTCAGGCCCACACCTCCGCCTCCAGCAAATAATCCACAAGATGGATTCGAAGTCTGCATGCAACGGCAACGGCAGCCACAAATGGGGCACATAAAAGGATCCAGCTGGGAGGGTATGAGGAAAGGACGTAGGAAGTGCGGTTTGGCAGCACACAGCTGGATATAAATCAGAATTAATTCATAGACTAAACAATGCGAAATTAATATTTTTTGGAACAGGAAACGATTTAGATTTTCAACAATACGAGGGCGCGGTTATCTTGCTTATCTTATTTTGGACAAAATTTCTCTGAAAAATAATTAAGATCCTAGCTCGCACAGTTCCCTAGCTCATTCTGTAGGCAATGACTAATTTGTTACACAAAACCTTAAGATACAGATACAATTACATAGTTCGTAATACTCCTTGGTCTCGGCGAAGGGCCGCACACATGGTGACTAAACTGTCGGTTGTTGTGTGGCAGTTTGCAACTGTAAAGTGATATTAATTATGGGCTTTGTTGCAGTATCAAGCCCTTGCCCCGAGGCCTTGATATGGAGAGAGAGCTCCGGTTCCAGTTCTGGCCCAGGCCACAGGTTACGGGCTACTCACTGATTAAGTAACTTTTGGACATGACACAGTACTGCGGCTTCTGGGACAGGTAGTTACCACCTCACTGTATATCCTTTCAGGACGATCTAAATGGACTCAAGTTAATGAGGTGCATCTGCTGTAGAAAATAAGTTGAAGGAAGTTCAATGATTGGACAATTTAATTCGCAATCGTTTTAGGTTATAAGTTTCTGAAGTAACAAATACAATACTATATTTATCGCTTTTTAATATAAGAACTTAAAGTATCGAATAACTCTTCTTTCTTTTTGACTATAAAATATGTCCTTAAATATTTGGTTCATTATATTTTCTAGGTATTTCATACCCAAAGGAATTCTTAGAAAATGTAACCATTTGAATATTATATTCTTTATGTTCTTGGTGCCTACCTGTTTTGCATACTCCAATCTTGGTTTTTGCTTGAAATATAATAATTTCCCAGAATCTCTGGCAGTAGGTAGCAAGCCTCCAGCTGTTATGTGGTTAGGTAGTCGATTTCAACCTTTAAAAGGAAAGTTTCGCTGGCAAGGAGCTCAGTCTTTCAAGTGTCTTAAGAGATACATCATATTTCTCGGCAGTTACAAGTTTTCAAAATGAAAATATTCGTAAGATACACTTCCTTCTAGAACCAGCAGTATTTGTATTTCCTTCCATTTTCAGATTTTCTGTTTGTTGCTTATTTTGGCCATTGTCTCGGCTCGTCCCCAGTTCGGATTTGGAGGCTTTGGAGGATTTGAGCAGCAGCAACAACAGCAAGAATCCTTCGGGTTTGGAGGAGGCTTTGGTCAGCAGCAGCAGCAGCAGGAAGTATTTGGAGGAGGTTTTCCAGGAGGATTCGAGCAACAGCAGCAGCAGCAAGGATACTTTGGAGGAGGAAGTTTTGGGGGCTTCTATGGCTAATCGGCAAAGTAAAACTAAGATTGCTTTTGCTAAATGTTTTAATTTCTTTACATGAGCAACAAGAACAATAAATCAGAATGATTAAGCTTAAATCATGACGTATTTTTTGGTTTACGTTTCGAAGTTTCCTGGGGAATCTATATATAACTTTGTTCCCAAGAAAAACCAACTAAACTGGGGCAAAACCTGGTCGCTATCGCATGAACACAGCACGAGGGACACGCAGTACTATTTCGATGCGGAGATACATTTGTATCTTTTGCCGAGCACGTGTAGCTGTTTATGCAGTTGTACAAGCTCGTGGGCGAAATTCAATTTATTATTCCACTATATGAGCTTTCGCACTTAACTTGCATGAATATATAATGAGCTCTCCGCTATGGAAATGGGACGGGTAGCCGGTAAATGGGAAATGGGAATGGGAATGAGAATGGTAATGGGGGCTTCGAAAGGTAACGCCGTTGCGTGCTCGATGCCGATGCCTTGCCGGGTTCCATGACCCGGCGCCAGTTGTGAGACGGCTAAATTGAATTATTAATAACACGCAGTGCCCTCAGCGAAACGGATGCCATATCTGTGAATGTGTATAATGCATTTTGTGGTTCTGCGGAGAAGAGACAGTGCCCCAAAAAAAATATAAAGAAAGGGGCGAAATATGGACTAATCGTAGCACTTACGACCATAATTTGTCAATTTTCGAAACAATTCCCCAAGCTCTCATAAATTGTCTGGTTGTATAGTGTCCTGATGTCCTGGTGTCCCGGCCTCCTGTCTCCGGGTCCCCCAGTCCTTGACTTTTGGCACCCATTACACCTCATTTCTCTTACTCAGAGAGGGGACACTGCCGCGCCGAAAAACGAAAGTGAGCCCAGAGACTGCGACGACCCGAAGCGGTTGGCTTCAAAAAACAGAAAGAAAACGCATTTAAATGCCTTTGTGTGCATAAATTACTCAGGGAGCTGACGTTTTCCCACATAAATGTGTAAATGAGTCTCAGTTTTCGCTGGGCTTCTTTTTTTTTTTGGAGGGGGGTTTTTGTTGCCTTTTCCGTTGAAATTGAAATGAATGCGAACTGAAATGGGATCCTTGGTTATTTCCGCTGTAACTTGTTGCTCTTGCTGATGGACGATGAGGAGGCCAATGGAAATATGAAGTACTGTGGACCCAGAATAAAAGCATAAACTTCAATGTTGACTTTACATTTGATCGGGTAAAAACCTTTGGTTAATATTTCGACAGGTTCCTCTTCCGTTTGGGTTTCCCTTTGACCCATTAAAGTCAATCAGTTAGCTCTGTAACTCAAGCCAAGAAACTTGTTCTGAAAAATTACACTTTACGTAATTTGTAGGAATGGAGGAACCATGAGAAAAGCTGCCTTTTTCGATACTCTCAGTTGCGGTTGACTAACTAACTGAAAGAAAAATCAAATAAAACGGAATATATGCCACCAAATGGAGTCCCCAATCGAATAAATTTAATCGACATTGTCTAAATGCAATGGCAAATACAAATTCACTTAGCTAACAAGAAAGGAAAATCAAAAAGAAATCACCTCCCTCGAGTTCTCGGGTCTCGTTCTGTTTTTACCAAAAAAAAAGGGAATGGAAGTAAAATTACCGCCCTTTGTGCATTTGGCCTGAAGATAACTGCCGGCCAAATGACACACATTAGGGCCAAGGTATATTTCCAAGGAGGCTGGGGACGGCTTATGTGTGCAAAATCAATTCAAGCTCGATTTCCTTTGATGAAATGGTAAGTGTGCGCGTGTGTTTCGGGCCTCGCCGACGTACGTGACAGTTGTTCTTAAATGGCCCGAAGGAGCAAATTACTAAAAATAAAAAGGTACACTGCATGAGATATATGTTATGTTATGAGTGCGCAGCCCGGGAATATTGATCCGAAAATCGTTCGATTAATAGCCCAAATCCTTTATGGTCAGTTACCAGGGACAACTGGCCGTTAATTAATGCACTTGTCTGTGCCACACTCGAGCCACCTTATCGCCACCACCCACTCACCACCCACCACTTGCTCCTATGATTAATGTTTAATTAAGTTTGCAGCATTTTAAAAATTGCCCAACCGGCAGCCCTTTCGAGGGATTACATCATATTTAATCAGAGTCATTATTTATAATGATACGGCCGGCATGAGGCATTATAGTCGCTGCTGCCGCTGAAATATGCCACAAGTTATCAAAAGCCCGAAGTAAGCGCAGTATCATGTAAGCGTTAATAAGTGATTTCCATGGGAGCGCTGAAAGCGTTCCGCAAATCCATTTCAACTGCATTTCGACGCATTTATTTCTGATGATTTCGCCTACTGGGAATCATGTGTGGAGAGTGGGATAAAAACATGGCTTTCATTTGCATTTAAATATAGTTAGTGTTTCTGAATTTATTTTGCTCAAACATCCACAAGTTTTAATGAATAGGTTTGGTATCACTCGGAAGCCCTTGTGCAAGCCGCGTGTGTGCACAGGCCGCTGATTATGTGCAGAGAGGCTTAAAGTGAGTCTTATCAGGGGAGTGAGCCGGAGTGCAGATGCCGCTCGAGTTGAAGTAAATTAATTAACAATGTTTATTGTTTGCACAATATGTGAAAATGCCATTGCAGTTGCCTGATGATGTCCTTGTTTTCGCAACTCTTATTGCCGCCGCCGCCGCCGTAGATGATGCTTGTGGTCGCTTTGCCTGACGGACAGTCACTTAAAATGCGGAGAAATGCTTTACGTTATTTGGACAGGCTGGAAATTTAAATTCAATTATATTGTTTTGGCCTTCAGTCTGACATGCGTGTGCGTCAAGTGCGTTGGTCAACGGAATAATCTGTTAATTGGTAATTGTAAAACATTATCCAGAGAGAACCTGCGGCCAGACTCTCTTAATTATAATTGGGGTGGCTCGGCATCGTATGAAAGGTTATTGTTAGTTCTTGATGAATGGAAATGCCAAGGATTTGCTAAATAACGAGATGTATCGGGGCTAAACAAGCATGTAGCATGTGCATGTAGCATAGAGATAGCTTCAGCATAATGCTAAGCAAAGATATTAAAGAGAATCAACTACGGTTCATGGGTTAAGTTAGTATGAGTTTGAATAAGTTAAATCTTAAATATGTAATCAATCTGTGCAATCATTTTAGTGTCAAAATTTCGGAAATCCTGTTCAAAATTCTTTAAATTGTTTTGCCTAAAATCGATGGCCGACGTACACCAGCTAATTGTTACTTGCATCATTTACCTTTACCAGATCTACCTGATATTTGTAAGATAATTGGAGCATTCTACTGATTTCTGTCTGTATTATATTATGCTTTGATCTTCCCCTAAACAGAGATCGATTAATCCTCTCAAGAAGGACGCACTCCTGCTTGTCCTGCACAACTTTCTGCTCTACTATGTGATCAACATGTTCAAGCACCTGGCCCAGGGTCGGATCTATTCTACAGATATTTTTATATAACTAACTCCGTATTAACCCTGCAGCTTCGATTAACATTTCGGGGCCGGTGAACACATTCTATTATGTGCCACTGGTGTTTGAGAAAACTGTGAGCTTGGAGGCCCATCAGGATAGCTGGCACCAGGTGCTGCGGTCCTCCACCTGGCGGTTCTTCGAGACTCTGTTCAGACACCATTTGGCCCTGCTGTTGTCATTTAATGTGGCCCTCATAGTGCCCGTAAGCTGGCCGCAGTGTCCTTTTTGTCGCCCAGAGTGCTCTTTCGATTCCATTGCAGCGCTGCAAGCTGGGCTTCATTAGCACTCTCGTACTGGCCTCCAACTTCGTGATGTTCGTCTGCTTCACCTCGTCTATTTGCCAGCTCCTGATGGTCAGCGGCCAGGCCAATGTCAATGCCCTGCGCCTCCTCATGATCCTGGGCCTGGGACCCGTGTGCCAGGCGCTCCTGGGGTGTCGCCTCCTGTCCCGTTTGTGGGTGAGTCCCTCGCAGCAGCAACCCTCGCCTCTAATTCGTCAATGTTCCCCCCAGGTCGGCCTTTGGATCGTTGTTTGAACGACGGAATTCGATTTGCCAGGACATAGCCCGGGCCTGGGCTCTAGCAGCAGCAGCAAATCAAAGCAATAAACCAACTGAACTCTGGGCTCTAACCGAAAATCACTTTCACTGCACAAAACTGCCAAACTGCAGGCATTTATGACAGCACAGGACACGGGGGAGAGGGAGGGGGGAGGGGAGGGGAAAATCGCATAACAAAATTGTTGCTGAAAAGTTGAACAAATATTGAGGTCAGCAGAATGTCGAGTCTCGAGTTGCGAGTTGCAAGTTGCGAGTCTACTCGGCATTGTTGTTGGCGCAAACTGTTTGCTGGCCTCTGGCACAAACTCCGGACACGCTCCGTCCCAGTCTGGACGCCATGACTCCGACTCGGAGGACTCTGCCCCTCCAGACCCTCGTCCTGGCCCAAAAATATTCAATGAAAAGCGGCAGTCGGCAGTCGGCAGTCCCCTCTTTGTCAATAATACAAAATGGAAAAAATGAGATGTGGCTGCCGCAGCTCGAGTTTGCATGGCGCAATGCAGACGTCGACGTAGCCCGGGGGCCCGGCTCTGGCTCCGGCCCCGGCACCGGGTCCGTTTCCGATGTCCTGTCCCCAGCCTACCTACCCCCTTCATCGCTCCTGGCCCAGGCCACCTCATGCCAGCTGCCTTCGGTTTCGCCTCGAATTGAGAAATTGCCGCAAATGCTTTTCGATTTTTCGTTATGGCTCGGACAAGCCTTGGCTTTTCATATTGCATAATTGATTGTGGGCGGGCACGGGGTGTGCGGATTGCGTAAATACCCAGCAGACGGCATTGTCACCACCCTGCTTCCCTTGCAATGGCAGCGCTTATGCACATTTTCAATATGCATTCCCCGGCCAGATGCATTCTCGATGCGTAGAACCGGAAAAGAGCATTGCCAAAAGAGCGTGCTGTGCTGTGTGTTTACGCTTTCTTTGGTTATAATTAAATTGTGCAAATTTCAAAAGCGAAATTTCTGTGAAAATCAACAAGTACGGTTATAGAGGAATACAGTGAGCACATGAGGCTCTGTGCCTTAATCAAAAAACTATTTGGTCAACTGTTAAAGTGCCTTATATTAAATCAGGCTTCTATAGCAGACGTTTTTCTATTTAGTAAAATATATTTTTGTTGTATATTTTTATTTTATGTCATATTCAAAATCCCAAGACAAAAATATAACGTTATCTGAAATAACAGTAGCTAAACTTTAGACAAATAAATTTACTAAAAATTACCATAGGCATGACCAATGTATAAATTAGTTCCTTCTTCAGAGTGCAGTAAAATCTTCAACATTTTGGATGCAAATGCAAAAACACTTCGATGTGTATTTATAAAGCAGCAATTCAAGCTTCAACCCCTGCACTCATTATGCCACCTTCACAGTATCTAGTACACACTTGGCCACCCATTTAGAGCTGCTGTGTGAAATGCACACAAAATACAAACTATATATACAGGTTGCGGTGCCAAGAAGGAAAGATTGCAAATTGCAAGTGAAGTTCCCATGAGTCTAATAACATCAAAACAAGGCAAAAAGTTCATATAGACCTACGGGAGCATGGGGAAGCAATGATTCCCTTTAAAATGGAAACAGCCGAAAGTCTGTTTTCCAATTTGAGATAATATTTAAGCTTAGTTCAGATTTAAAAATTCAATTATCTAGTCTAGTTTGTGAAGTCGGATTTGAAATATAGAAAACAATCTCAATTTAAAACTTCCATATGCAGATACTAACATATAAGTTTCTCTCTTTATAGTATGCACTTTTCCAAGCCACTGCATTTTTGTGCACTTTATCACAAAGTTTACCCCGCTTGAGTGATGTACTAGAACTGGAGAGTCCTCTTCGAATCTCAAGTCGTAACGTAGCCGCACAGTAACGAGCCCTCCGTATTCACCCTTCTCCTCCTGCCACGTGTCCCTATAATAATGAGCAACGATACAGGTCCCGGAACTCTAAGCATGAGAAATTTAATTTTAAGCCACCCCACAGGCACACCATCCCATCCGTGCCACACACACACATAATTGTGTATTCAAGTAAGAGATATGGGAACTGAAAGAAGCTCCATCAAGGGGTGGAGGAGTGGCAAGGGGCAGGAGGAAGTGGCGGCATGGGCTGCCTTAAATTAAGATAATGACACGTGGGGTATCGCCGCCCCGGGCGGCAGCAGGAGTGGTTGGTAAATTGCGATAACATAGAAATGGCCTGAATAGCGGCTCACTTTAAAACACTTAACCCTTGACACACACAGCCCCCTTGTCCCGCTAAGCCATCATGGAGCCTCCCCGTTGACGCGCACGCACTTTTAAAGCGCACCTTGATGGCAAGCTGCCAAAGAGTTTCGACTCCTCCATTGCATTGACGGGGGATCGGGTGATGAGGAAAGTAGGACATCCCAGTCGGACTTTGCTTCATGCGCTGAACGATTCAGGATAGAAAACAGCTTTGAACGGAGATGGCTTTTTGTATGATGCTCGGTTTATTAAGGCGGCAAGCGAGCGATTCAGGTACCTGAATCGACCGCTGCTCCGGTAAAGAAAGAATTCAGTGCCGTTTGCCCAGTGCGATATTTCCCTTTAGGAATTTATTTTTTTTTAATGCGACACGCGCTGATAAAACAGTTTAATTCTTCACATGTATCTTAAGATTTGCTTTTTAACTTATTTAAAAAACTTTGAATAAAATCGGCAAAGATATAAAGTATATTTTGTGTCTATTTTATTTAGGTAAAATGTATTTTAACAAATTTAATGTAAGAGAATATTTTTCCCCGGTTCAGTTTAAATTTAAAATAATAAAAAACGTATAACTATTTAAAACAAATACATTGCAATCAATTTAAAATCTCATTCTTAATTTTAAAAATAAATAAAATGTAAATAAGTATGGCTTAAAATTGTGTTTGGTCTGCGTACCAAATGATAAAATCATGTTAAACTTTTCCGAACTGTCAAATTATGTTGTGTTAATAACTAATTTTAAT